>VZTV01069136.1:0-12228 GCA_013400875.1 Anhinga rufa | reverse complement strand
TTAGTTCTCAATTTAGGAATGTGAAAGGTGGAGCATCTTTCAAACAATGAAGTGGATAAACTGGAGATTTTGCAGAAAAACAGTTTTTGCCTTGTCTGGGTAAAAACTGAGAAGAAAGTAAATTTCTGATATGTGGGGATGAAAGAAATGCAAATTTGTGAGCAAGAGGGATGAGAGAGGTCTATTTATTTTCATCTGCAATATAGGGAATATCAAACATAATAGGGATGACTTCTGTTTCTTTGCTTGCTTTTTTCTTCTTTCTTTTTTTATTTTTTTTTGTTTAAGGAAAAAACATAATTTAAGTGAAAACTATTACATGAACTAGAACCTTTTCATTTATTTTATCACCCAGATATCTCTCTGCCCAAACAGACTTGAATTCCTCAGTTTCCCAGCAGTTTCCAGTTTTAACTGATGGCTCCGCTTGCATCCATTTTTTCCCAGTTGCACCTAAACACAAAATCTGAATTCTGATTTGGTAGCATTTTTGATAACTTAAAAAATGTTAATACATTTGTTTGGAGGAATGAAGTGACTTGTTGAAACTTCTTTTAAGTGGCAGACTTAATATAATAGTCATTAGAAAGACATCCAGCAAATTTGTAGGTCTTTAGATGAGTTTCTTCTTAGTACATGAAGGTTTTGTGGGGCACAGTGCTGTGGGGTCGTTCCATAATTGCCTTCATTTACACGGTTTTGGTCAACCTCATTTCAGATTCAGGTGGTTTTACATTGTTCTGCTGTGAATCATAGTGGTTCATTATGACATTTGTACTGACAGTTATGGGAGGGATGTACTGAAAGTCCCTAGGCTATGTCAACATTTTCAAACTCCCACATGCTTCTTCCCATTTTTATTAGGATCTCCTCAAAGTCGGTTACACACCCGCTTTCAAACTGTTCTGTCTAACTCAGGTCTATCATGTTGCTTGTACAGCACTCACGAATGACTGGGCAGCCGGTATGCTAATTGCTACCTTACTGAATTGACCATAATGGTATGTGGTTTTTCCATTCTTGCAGACTTTTTGTATATTCACATTTTCCCTTTGACCATACATTTTGTTTATTGTTGCTTTTGAGTGGATTTTGTTGCCTTCTTCAAGCTTTGCAGTGTCTGTGTACAGCACCTTGCACTGTGAGACCTAATCCCTAGCTGGGGACTGTCCCTAACAGTGCAGTACAAATACATTATATTTTAACATTTTTGGTTTTATTTTGGCCTTATTCAAAAGAGGTTTTGTTACCATTTCTCAATTCCTATTTGACATACTAGTTTTACAGTGATTTTCTGGCTATTTTAAGCAGTTTATTTGGGGGAAACACAATTCAATGTTTTATGAATAATCCACTATGCAGCATAAGAAACAAATCCCTGTATATATGGATTAGGGAGTTGATGTATGGCATGTCTCTATACATGGTACACACTAATCTACTTGAAAGGTGAGACTTATGAATTGCTGCACATCTTAATAGCTTTGCAAAACATGGAATTGAAGAGCTGGGCTAGTATGCTTGTTTACTTTCCCATGTTGAAGTTGTAACTGTATACCATTGCTGCGTCTTACTATGTTTAGAAAAAAAGGGACGAGAACATTTTTGCTACTCTGTATGGCTTGTGGAGCAGGAAAGTAAGACATCATTTAAAGCAGCTATTGTGCTGGAGGTTTCTGGAATATTTGGCATTGCATGTTCAACTTTGGCATTTTGTCATCAAAAACTGGAGCAGAACACAGGCTCTCAAATATGCAGTCAGGCCTCTTGAACTCCTGTAAAAATAAGCTGGCAAACAAACCCCTTTAATAAAATGCTAATACTGGAAAAGACACAGAGTCATCACTTCGTTATGCTACTTTTCTCAGCATGTCTCATTTATTCCCGAAAGTAAAAGAGAGAGTTGATTACCAGATAAGCAAGAGTTGTGATGAGGTGAAAACCTGGCCTCACCGAGGCAGGGGACAGCTCAACCACTGGCTTGACCTCTGAGCCATGAAATGTCCCAGTGACCTGGTCACTGGTTTCAGTGGCCATTAACTTGCCTTTTAGCCAAGGCAGTTATTTCTTCTCTCTTTGTGCTCTTATGGTGTCCATTGTTCAGCGATATATATAGGGCTTATGATTTTTAGTTTGGGCTTTTAATTACTCTGTAGCCAGTCAAAATGCCCCCCTCGAGCCTCCCAGGGCTTGAGTGCACTGGGGAGGTGAGAGGGGGGTTTCTGGTGTTAGGAGCATTTGGGCATCGCACTGCTGTTGATAACCTGGGTGGTGTCAGTGGTGATAGTGCTGCAGAAAGAGTCCGAGGATTTTCTGCTTACTGGTGTAGTAATTTTTCTCAGGATTGTTCACTTAAAATTTTTGACTCAGTATATTTCTTGATTCCAAATCTGTATAGCTACTAGCCATACTTGCAACATTTTCTTAATTATCCTGCACTCTTGCCTTCAAAGGGAGCTCTGTGGTTTTAATACGTACCGTGTGGGATGCCTGTGTAGGATAGCTGAAGGAGGAAACAGGAGTAATGATGGTCTGGAAAAGTAAAGTAACAGAATATTTAGTTATTTAATTAATAAATTACAGCTCTAGTTAAAAAAAAATCCAATTCTCCCGTTAGACTCTTTAGAGTCTATGTATCACAGTTTGCTAATAGTAACAGTAGGTCTTTCTTGAAGACAAATAAAACAAGAGGGTACAGAAACTTCTTTTAAAACAAACACTTCAGCAGTGCTGAAAATGGTAACTCCAGTGATGTTACAGAAATTGTGGTATCTTTTCTGTCATACCACACTGGCATGTGGGAGACTGGAACAAGAAAAATACTGACTTGAGAATCAAAATAATTTGCTGGAGGGGCAGTCAATGGAGAGACCGTTTGTGGCAGACCAGGTGCACTAACAGAGCTATCTTCAAATACTCTTGTGTGTGATAGTGATCAAGTACGTGCAGAAGAAAATAAGTTTTTATGAAACTACTTATTTTGGAAGGTACTTATCCTGCTTTCTGTTTCCAAATGAAATGCTCTTATAGTGCCTTCCTGCTTCTCTGGCCATCTCTGCCAGGCGCCTGTTGCTGCCTTGGAAGAAGCCCATGTGTGCCTGGCAGACAAAACATGTTGAATGAAGACAGAACCTAAATAATAGTCTTCTTTCCTCATTAAGAGAGTAGTACTTGTTAAACCGCACAGCTTTAAATAAGGAGGAGACAATACTTCCAGTCATCTGTAGTGACAATCAATCTTATCTTTTTGCTGTTCAAGTATTGGGGAAATATTTAACCATTAGCAGCTCACATATTTCTGAAGCAACTCGCTTTGGTCACATATTGTTTTGCCTCTTCAGTTTTGAAAAGCTGAAAAAAAGTCTATCAGGAAAATATTATTATTGGGTCTCTAACCAGTAATGTATTCTGTGTGGACATCAGCTACATCAGTTGTTTGCAGCTTCTTTATTGCTAAATTCAGTAGCTGTTGTCTCCCAGGGCATTGAACAGCATGGTTTGCATGTGGTCTCTGCTGCTCATACAAGCAGCTCCAGGGATTTTTTTAACTGCTATCTTTTTTAAGGTCCTTGAGCCTGGCTATCTTCAGCTCACTGTAGTACAGCACATCCTGTGTGCTGCATTCTCCTTGTCACGTCTCAGAATTGCTCTGGGTGTGCATACACACCTCCTCTCTCAGCTCTTGTGGCTTCTCCTGTGCAAGCTGGTTTTTGCAGCCAGCTTCCCTCCTCCTGTCTTCTGGAACAGCCTCTAGCAATGGAGCAGGGACCAAGACTCAAATCTACAAAGCTCCACTAAATGAAATTTCCAGTGGGAATCCAAAGATTGTGACACTATATTTGTGGTCAGGGCCAGATGTTACCCTTAATCCTCTGCAGACAAGATTCCTGGTATCCCAGCTGTGTTTGCAGAGTGGATTGAGCATTGGCCCCACTCCTTTGGGTCCCAAAGCTCCATGAGCGGGAAGAAGGCTCTTGTGAAGATTCAGTTTGCTCTACATGAACTGCCACTGGAACATTTTTAGGGGACTGTAGAAAGAAATTCCTCAAGTTGGACAGTTTCAAAACTCAGATAGAGTGGTTTGGCTTGTTAGCAATGGATGAGATGAAACGCAGAAATTTCTAACATTTTCATTCCCTTTAATGTCTCTGTAGGAGCCCAGCAGGCAGGATGTACAGTGATTTTGAAATTTCTGTGTTCAGTTCCTAGAACAGCTGAGTCAGCTCCAGGGTTTCTCATGGCTGTGTTTTTAGCTGTCTGTTACATAGATGGTGATAGGACTGTCGACTGCCAATGATGATAAAAACAAATGTATATTTGTGGCAATTAGACATTGATGTATCTGGAACTAAGCGGTACTGCTGTTGGCAGGATTACAAGAGCTGGGTTGCTTGGAGATTTAGTGTTTTCATTGCAGCTGTTGTAGAGCAAGACTGAAAGCTCATAAAACTGAAGGCAAGGCATATCAACAGACCAATTAAATACAGTGTGTATCATGGATACAAATGTTTGTGAGCTATACTGCTTACACAGTAATCATTATTTTTGACCTTTCAGCATCAACTCTGTTGATTCCCCATCACTTTTGTGCAGGATAGTCTGCTAGAGAAAACGCTATCAGACATGACTTCATACAGTCACTGACTTCAGTTGGACTTCTGCAGTCCTACTGATTTAAACCAAGTTGGTTTTACTGGAGTGATGTAGGGGACAGAACAAGCCAAATTTTCCTTTCTGTGGTTTTCACTATATGGGTCATCTAAGAAGATGAAAATGTGGTTTTCCCAACAAGCATCCTTTTTCCCTTCAGTTTCATTACTAAAGTGGAGTTGGGTGGATGATTATTGTGTCCAGTTGAGTGGCATTTGCTTTAATTACGTATTTGCAGGTTGCACTGCTTTTTGCCTGGAGATAGGAGAAGGTCTAAGGGTTTTTTCTGTTAATGATGCAGCCACTGGAACAGCAACAAGATAGCTCAATTTGCAACCTCAAGGCTGTTAAAACACAGGTAACTTTAGACACCTACATTCAAAACAAATTTCTCTCTGTCTCTTCTGTTCCTGACCAATTTCTAATAAAATGAAGGTTTAGCTCTTCTTTTGTTCTGTTTGTGTAGAGACTTGTTTGCATGATGCAGATGCAAAGGAAATACCTGTTCAGCATCACTTTGACATTTCCATCAAGATTAGACTCAGTATAATCTTGCATCACAAAAACTGATTCAAGCCTAGGCAGGACCTTATTTTGCAGTAGAAAACTGCTGAGCCCAGCTGGTGAGGAGGGTTCTTAGTTGCTGTGAATTGAAAAGAAAATGCACAGATTTGGAGCTTTTGTTGAATACTTTTTTAATGTGTCACTAGTTCTTACTGAAACCAAACTGATCCAGAAAGGTGGTGCCCTGATACCAGTTAAGAAGGTTGATACAGTCCTGCATGTTATCTTTTTGTCAAATCATAATCACCACAAAACCCAAATACTTGCCAACTGGCAGCTGCCCAAGCATCCTTCTTTACAATGTATTTTCTCTCTGACTATGTTCAGTGAAATATGCAGCTTTTACATTACTAAAAGCTGTTAGTCAAGTACCTTTAAATGGCATTAAACAATGTTAATGAAAAACACAAATCATCTGTTGGACTTTATTCCATTCCCCTTGTGAAAGACCTTAATTAAACTGTTGCAAGTCACAATATCCTGTACCTTCTCCATTATAATTTTCCTTTTTTTTAATACCATGGCAACCAGACCTAGTAATAAGTAACAAAGAAAAATAAGATGAGCAAATTTCAGTTCTTAAAGCCCTCTTTACTAATAATCTTGTCCCTCTGATTTTTGTCCTGCTGAAGTCCTGGCTCTTTCCATCAGCTAAAATCAGGGTTTCACCTCCAGAAACATAATCTAATATTTTAAAATGTACATCTGTACCTTTTAGGACCGAACTGGTTGCTATAATAGCTTTTTTTCCTGTCTCACGTGCTTTTTTCTTCTGAATTAAAGTGTACTCTTCCATCAGAAATTTCTCATAGGTACCCATATTACATGATCAAGTCACTTTCTCGTCTTCTTTTGGATAAAGCCTGCAGGGAGAACTTTTCTGTAATCTTCCATAATTCAGAATTTTATAGCTCTTTTCTGAATGTGCTGAAGCTTTTCAACATTACTTTTGAAATACACTCATCAAAACTATTTTATGGTCCTGTCAGAGCCTGTCAGCTGCTTTCCTATTCTTACCTTGAATTCCCTTCATGTATCTAGAGGTTGTATTCATTGGGTGCAGCATAGCATTGGGAGTTCGTGCTCCGTTGTTGCTTTGTTTTTTTTAAACCATGACCTTAAAGAGTCAGTGGCAGAACCAGCAAAATTCTCCCAAATTTCCTGAACTTAATTATGGAAGGTGGGGAAAAATTCAACTTCTTTAGTCTTTATTTAGCTTTTTAATTAGCCGTTTACATTGTTAAAGCTGCTTACACTACTAAGCAAAACTCTTGACCTGATGGCAAGGCACATCAATAAGCATATAATCAGTAATGTGATTTATTATTTCCTTAAGGTTTTTGACAGTTGTCATGGCCAATAAAGAATTGCAGTCTTACAATACCCTTATAGAGTGGGGAGGTGCTGTTTCATTTTGAAGTGGGGAAACTGAGACACAAATTTGTCAATGGTCAGAGTGTTGATATACCTGTACTGAACCCAGTTTTACTGAGTCCATGACCTATTAGTTCATCCTTCCTGGGCTGCTTAGGAGAATAAATATTTTACATTTAACATCACTCCATTGTGACATTATTCTGAAAGTGCTTCTTTATTTGTGGGGGTCATACATGTTTTTAGGACAGTCCTCTGCAGGTTAGTGGTCTTATCAGAGTATGAAAAGGACCGTGGCAGCATGAACTGCATCATGCAACAGGTCTACATTCCTCGGCACATGGAGCAGGATAATACTGCTGGTCTCCAGGCCTACTGTTTTCATAGTCCTGTGCTTCCTCACTAATAGCTTATGAGGTAAATGTTTAAGTGCTTTTTGTTACATATTTTCCTTTTATCTCATTATTTATAGAGCAACTGTTAGTTAAGGTTGTGAAACTGTCATTTTTTTCCTTTCTGAAAAATAAGATCAAGCAGCAGAAGTTGAAGACTTCCAAGTGTGCGCTTATGAGTTTGTTCCCAGAGACTGTTTTGTCTCCTGTGGTTCACTCCTGGTACTCCTCTGACTTAGCATCCCCTGATCAGTAGAGCCTGCTGTGCTCCAGTGCCTGAGCTCCTGCAACACCTTCATGTTGTCACTGGGAATTGTCAGACCCTGGTAGAAAGATGCTCTCCAACCCTTAGAAGTCCTGTCAAGTCTACTAAAGCATCTTTTGATTTTTATGGTGGAGAACACAGACGCTAAGTGTTTCACAGGACTTGCTGAGTCATCTCTTGCGGCTCCTTTTTCTCTTTGCTATATAGATATGGGGCTCAGGACAAGTTTCAGCATGGGGTCTGCATCATGGAAACTTTTGTACTAGAAGGAAAAGCTCACCTAGTAGTTACACTAAAAGAATAACTATTTTAGGAACTTTGGGTGCTTCTGTTGGGCCAGATGCTATGCAGTTCCTGAGGAGCAGGTTGCTCTCTTTGCAGTAAGTGTGTTTTGCTGCCTTTTGTACCTGCAGGGGGGTTTTGCTTGAGCATACTTGATGCTTTTACCTCTCCTGATTACCCAGTATTGCTGTAGCAAAGGACTCTTTGGAATGTTGCTTGTTCTACTCAGGAAACCAGTTATTCCTCTGACCACAGCTGACTCCTTGGAGTCCACTTTGGACTGCAAGCCCTTATCTCACCTGGTAGGGGATCACCCCCTTCTCCTCTTCCTGGTCCCCTGTGGACAGCCAGATTTACCTTGCAGCCTAGATTGGTCCTCTGTGCCTGCCCTGGCTGGAAGCAAAGGCAGAAAAAGACAGGAGCTGTTCAGGAAGCTGGAGCTGGAGCTGGAAAGATGCTGGTGCTGATCCTGGAGAAGCTGAAGGGATCCTGGTTTGAGAGGTCTTCCTCTGAGCTGAAGTTTCAGCCCCTCTGCTTTCTCCACTGCTGCTTCGCCAGTGCAAAGCAGAGCGTGGCATGGCCTGTTGCTGCGAAAGGGCAGAGCTGAGGATTTTTTGCAGCTCAGGGGAGTGTGGGAGAATCCAGCATGGCCTCCCCAAGCCCAGCTGCCTGCCTTCTCTTCGCTGCCTGTACCACGCTGCTGCTTCAGGGCAAGACTTGCAGTTTCATGCAGCCCCCAGGCTGTATTTTCCAACATCCCATTTGCTAAGAGAAGGGAAGAAGCTATTTTAATTATTATTTAGGAGCTGTTTTTCTTTTCTTCAGAACATGCATCAATCTCTAGAGGTCTAGAAAACAAGGGTCCCATCCAAAATCCTAAATTACTGCCCTGACAGAGCCCATGTCCTTGCCCAGTGGTCAGTCCCTTGGCTCGGCAGGTCTGGTGTTAGATGTGGCCCCTAAGCTGGGTGCCGGGTTGGGATCCTGCCTTCTGCCATCTGCAGAGATGGTGATCCACTGCTACAAGAGACTATTAAAGAAGACAGTAATATGCATTTTGGCTAGGGAGTGTTTGTTTACCCTGTTGTCCTGCTGTGCATCCATTATCATAAGGTTCCTAAATTTTTTTAGTTTTTAAGTGTAATTAACAGAGTTGTTCTAGGGCATCTTCTTTTCAGGCATTGTCCAAGCATTTGCACAGGGGAATGCCACTTGCTGTGTGGCCCTTTTATGCTTGTAGTCACTGCCACGCTATGGTGTCATTACCCTGTGTTTATTTTAAATGTCTGAAGTCCATAGCTATGCTGGTATGTTAACCCACCACCTTTGTGTAGTCTGGCAATGTTAAAACTATAAATTATTATAAACAAAGTGCCTTTGGGGGAGCTTATGTATTGTGGTTATTTAAGTAGTCCTATAGATTTTTGCCTTAGTGTAGAGCTTGTAGAATGTATACGTGATCAGAGAAATACTCCACAGTTCACTGAAGAACAAAGGTATATTTAACAGATGTATCCCTACTGAATATATGCTTTTTTAATTAGGATTTTAACTTACAAAATTAGTTTCAGCTAGCTTCATCTGCTCTCCATATGTAGCTATTTCAGCTAAAATAGATCGCTAAAGGTTTAATTGAAACAATGCCATAGTATAAATACATAATTTATATATATGTACATTTCTCATTTTGATAGCTTCCAAAAGATAGCTAAGTGACCATTAGAATAATTCAACAAGAAAAGTATTTTTAAGTGTTTTAGGAGATGTAAGTTCTCCTGCATAAAATACAGCATGTTGGAACTAATATTCATTGCATGTTTATGGTTAATGGTCAAAAATTTTCAGTCTGTGCAGAACCATTTCCATACCACTGACCCATCTGTTTTAAAGAGACCTTGTCTTGAATAATATGTGATATTTGGTCATTGAGAAGGAACACCCACAGTCCAATCTATACTCAGTGCACCCTTGAAATATTTAGTCCTTGGGTTTGAAAGGTTCAGTCTTGCAGTCACTGGGCATCTTTAGCCCTCAATGAATATTTTGCCAGAATAGATAAAGTGCATGCCAAGTAAACTGCTATAGTTTCCAACCACAGCCATGAGGAACAAAGTGAATTAAGGCTGGAGCCTAAAATTTCTAGGCAGAAGTAATAAAGCTTCTCTTTGTTGAGGTTTTAGATGCTGCTTTGTTCTCATATGCCCTGGTGAAAAAAAAAAAAGTGTCTTTTAAAAATATATTTTACAGGCACTTAATCTTGGTTGCGTCTAATGCCTTTCAATATTTTTAAAAGAAATTCCAAGTGGATGAGTTATTTATGTGTTTAGCTTTTATTTTCCATTATGTCTTTTAATAGATTCCAGATCTCATCCATATTGTAATGGCTTCTGTGTTACGGAGCAACACAATTTACTGGGTTAAATATCCATTTTTCTTGCCTCTCTGACATGAAAGTGTGATAGACCTCTACTATAAATTGTTAACACATTTGTGAGCTTGAAAGTCCATACCGTCATCCTCACTGTCTGCATGCAGGCTCCACCAGACATGAGGAGACCCCGGCGCACTTCAGCACACCTGGAAGCATCATGTTATTCCTAGTATTCAGGTTAACATGCTTGGAAGACATTATGATTAAAGGCTGCAAATGGAGAAGTGTTCAGGCTCGAATTCTTTGTAAACTCGCTTCCCTAAGCCAACATGTTGAAGCACATCTACAGTGTAATTTTATAGATTTGTCTGAGACCTGGGGTATGGAGATGGAATATGTGAGGTGATGGAAAAAAGAAGAGATAACTCAAACTGCTGTATTTGCCACCCCACTCCCCATCCTCTCTTTCCCAGGCATTTCTTGCTTTCCTTTTTTTTTTTTTCCTTATGGCTAGGTTTATTTGAGTTTCTGGGGAAAGCAGGTATTAGGGGACAGAACAGCACAGGGAGTGGGTCCGAGCTTTTAGCATCTTAGAATTGCCACCACAAATCCCTGATGTTTTTTTCTGTTCTCTGAGAGTATAAGCTCCAGGAATTGAAATATAGCATTCTGCACTCAAGAATTATTCCACAGAAAATGTGAGGAAGCCTATAATTAAACACTTGTGCACAGATAGCAGTATTGGAAGAATAAATTTTGTGCCTGTCTCTCCAAAAATGGTTGAAAACTGTAAATCATGTATAGAATAGATAATCACAGATATAACAAACTGTAGCTGCATCTGCTGATTTTTTTCTCCTCAACCTTTTGTGTACAATTAAGAATTCAGATTTAACAGCTGGGAATGATTTTCAAATGTTGATCTGAAGGAGAAAGTTCTATTCAGAAACTTTCAGCAGTTCTTTTATCTTGCCTGTTCATTATTTTTTCTGGAATAGGTTAAAAAAGATAGCACTTGACCTGCTCTGCATTGAGATAGAAAAGAGATCATTATAAACTCAGATATAGATTTATACTTAATGATCTATCTTCCTATGTGGCTGAGTTCAACGGCAGACAGACTGAATATCTGTCAACAGGCTAAAATTTCTTTGGTCAAGAAACTTTGTCTGTTAATATTTTATTTTCCTAGTTCAGCAGGGAGACATTTTTCAAAGGTTTGTTGTTGATAGCTGTAGGAAAGAAACTAAGGTATAAAGCTCAAAGTGAGTGCCTGTCAGATTAAACTTAGACATGATACACAAGTGAAAACTATAAAATATGGAGGGTAGATATTTAATGCAACCACACATCACTATATACACTGATTAGTATAGAGTTCTATGTATAAATATACCAATATGCTGAATGGATAGGTTTATGTGGACTATGTGTACATATAAAATTCTCACAGAAAGGTCTCACCTCTGCTACAATGCTCTGCATGCATGTGAATTCAAAGCATTTGGCATTTAGGGAGTCAAAGGCAGCTGTTCCAGCTTTAGGTCTAAGGGTTTATATGTTTGTGTTTTGTCAGTGGTTTTGTATTCTGCCAGTAAAACATCTGTATTTAATGGATCAACAAGCAGGTACTGGATTTATTCTCTGAATATGTACGCACGTGCACTTATGCACTTTTTTTACAGCAACAGATATTTGGAGATCTTTCCTTGGTCTAGTAAAGTGAATTGTGCATCTTTGTTGATGTGGTAAAGCATTATTGTCATGAACCTGGTTAATTAATTAGTCCCTCTAGAAATGGGAGAAAAAAGAATTGCATTTTTGGTAGAAGTATGTCCTAACAGGGGGCACTTAGGGCATAGGTACTGCAGGAATAAATATTGATATATTTATTCTCATTAGACATCTACAGTAGCTGTGTACATTTTAGCTCCAAATATTTTCTCCTCTGTTATCTGTTCTTCCAGTTTGGGCATTTCCAGTGAAACAACAGATTTTTACTTTTTAACAAACTTTCAAGTCTTACCATATTGTTTGCAGGTGAGGTCCGGGAAACATGTCTGAAGTCTGATTGCCCTACACAGTTTGAGATTGGGATTGTGATTAGAAAAAGGTGTCATGTTTTGCATTTTTGACAGAGAACCTGCTTTATCAGCCAAAGAACCATTATTCTTTAGAGCCAATAGTCTACCATTTTTCATTGTCCTTTTTGTTTTGTTTGTTTGGTTGGTTTGTTGTTTTTTTTTTGTTGTTGTTGTTGTTTTAATTTATCTTATTACAGCAGTATGGCCAGGCCTAAGATGTTTTCATTTTTATTTTTTTTTAATTTT
>VZTV01069131.1:1886-14300 GCA_013400875.1 Anhinga rufa | reverse complement strand
CACCACCACCACCACCACCGGCGTTGGGCTGGTGGCGGCTCCAACCCCGCCCCGCGCCGTGAGGGCGCTGCCGGGCCCGGCCTCCCTGAGGCGATGGCTCTGAGGTGGCGGGGCGTCTGCCCCGAGTGGCGCCCGCCCTCCCGGGAGCGACGCTGCGCCCGGCATTTAATTCCAAAACACGTTTTCTGCCTATTCATGCCTTTAAGGCACGTCCCTAAAGCTGTGGGAGGGCTCCGGGGAGCGGCGTGCCACAGGTGTAATTGGGCTGTAATAACCTCATTTCAGTCACTGGAAACAGTTGCTTCATTTGTCTTTCATACTGGGATTTGCATTAGAGGTACCTGCACCCCTCTCCACATACCACCCCTGAATGCTACATAACATGCGTGATTCTAGTTTTACGCGTTTCTGTGACCCAAAGCTGCACCGTGTCTCGCTACCACTTGCTGAACCTTTACTTCTATGCTGACAGCAAATAATTATTCAATATTAATTCAAACACTGAAATAGCATCGGGTTTTCTGTGAAATAAAGGCAATTTTTGAATGAATGCTATGCCTTCTTAGTGAGGTACAGCTTGAAAATGAAACGCCGCTGCCTTCAGCGGGCTGGGGAGCTAAATAACATCGGAAAGGGTTCTAGTATTTATTCAGTTGTCTTTCTGGAACTGATGGGTGGGAGACTGGGACTGTAAGGCCCTGAAAATGCAATTCCCAGTAACTGCAAATCTGACAGGGAATTTTTGGTTGTAATACCAGTTTAAGGTTATATTTGTACCATTTTTTTTAAAAGCTGATATTTTTTTCTTCGAGCTGTTTAGTCATGGGTCCACACAATCAATTACGTCGACACAAGAAAGAGCGCTGTTTCTTGAAAAACTGGGCCAACCTAATGGTTCTCCACCACCAATAGAGAGGTGTCTCATTAACCTTCCTCACCAAATCCCTGCGCACAATCACGCAGTCCTTGCCCTTGTTTCTATTCTGACTCTTGCTTCTCGTGGGTTAATTCAAGTTGATAATCCAGCAAGAAACTGCTTTCTTTGACCTCATGCTGCAGAAGTTAATTTTGAACGGTCAGATTTTTTTTTTTCATCTGTAAATATTGCTTCTTGTGCTTCTACTGTTCGTGTCTGCCTGCATTTCCCCTACCAGCTCGATGCCTTGTCACTTTAGATTAGATTATTTGCTTTCCAAATCACCTCTTTTTGCATAACAGGTTATAAGACTAGTGTAATAAATAACCCAACCCAGTTATTTCAGTTGAATAAATGAAGTATGAAAGAAATATCTCCAAATATTGGAAGTTGCTTCTTTTCATTATTCGCCAAGATGATTTTCTTAGTACCATTATATTTACAATATTTAATTTTTATGCGTTTACTTCTCCAAGCCCCTCACACAGGGGTTGAAATCACCTTGTTCCCAACTCAAATGCACTTTCTCCGTAAACATGTGAAGCACATTGAGGCTTTTTGACCACAAAATATAATGCTTTAAAATAATAGAGAATTTTCATCCATTCCTATCCTTTTCTTCTTTTTCTTACGTTGCCATTGCAATTCTGCGTAAGCTCTGGGCACTCAACAGCTCAGGCAAGTTTTTCAGCCAAGTCGTAGGATCCTAATGTAGTTTGTACTCAAAACCTGTATTGCTGAGGAACTAAGAAAAAAATCTGCAATAAGAGAAAAATCAGACCTGCTGGGAGAATTGGTGCCAATAAATTAAGAATACATGTTGGACCGGAATAAAGCCCTGAGCTTGTCCCCCAACATGAGATATTTATTCTTCGTGGGAGTTAAAAATGCTGCTCCTGAGAGCAGTTATTACATGACATTACATGAGCAATAATTAGATGACGATTACTGCATCAGAGCTCTTCATAATTACACTGGATGCCTCTTTGCTTAGCCAAAGATGGAGTTGAGATGACTGCTAAGCTTACATGCTAAAGGGTAAGTAACTATAAGCAAAGCATTAAGTAGTTACCTTACCCAGGGACTGCACAAGGAGGAC
The DNA here is from genome assembly GCA_013400875.1 of Anhinga rufa. Lineage (NCBI taxonomy): Eukaryota > Metazoa > Chordata > Aves > Suliformes > Anhingidae > Anhinga > Anhinga rufa. Next base: position 12,285 of record VZTV01069131.1, on the reverse strand, counting down.
TTTCATATTATACTTCAAAAAAAAAGAGAGACTTGTTAATTTAGCATGGGATAAGCCTTACTAAATTCATTTTTTAACAGATTCTCACTAGAACACGGCACCTTTGTGCCACAAATATCTGTGACTGGTGTATTACAGCATAGTTCACCGTCAGCACTACGCTGCGTGGGCTCCATACTGCATCTCCAGACCCTTCGGCGGTCTCTTGGAGCAGCCTGGGGACAGCTGAAGTACGTGTGCTTCCCTAGCCTGCGTCAACTTGAGAAGTAAAACTTCCATACTTCCAAAATTCACTCGAAAATAACTTTCACGCAAGCAAACTGTACTGCATAGACAATCTCAACTCTTAAAATGTCTCTAGGGGAAGAAAGTCAAGCTTATTGGTATCATCAGGGCTCTACTGTTGTAGAAATATTCTGTGGGGACATAGAGCCTCACTGAAGTCCTGCCTCAGGCTGGGTTCTTCTGACCCCCCTTTATATCACTTTTGTCACCCCTGACACACCTTCCCAGCCCTTCTCATTTCAGATTTCCTCCCTTTGCCCAGTTGCTCCCGGACTTTCAACCAAGCCAAGCCTTGCCGCACCCTCTGGGGAAAATCCTACAGGGAAGTATTACTAGTCCCCTACCCTGTTGTTCTTTCTCCAGGAAAGAGAGAGAGAGAAAGAGAGAAAGAGAGAAAAGAAAGAGAGAAAAGAAAGAGAGAAAGAAAGAAAGAAAGAAAGAAAGAAAGAAAGAAAGAAAAAGAAAAAGGAAGGAAAGGAAGAGAAAGAAAGAAAAAGAAAGAAAGAAAGAGAGAGAGAAAGAAAGAGAGAGAGAGAAGGAAGGAAGATTGCTTTTCATCAGTGTCCTGACAGCTACTTCCAAGCAAGAGTGAGGTCTTGCGTTGGTTCCTTGCGAGCTCCACGAACAAGCTGTGTCTCCCTGCAGCTCTGCCTTGTTCTGGCCATTCTTTCGCAGGCTATCAAAGCAGACAAGTGGAGATGTGCTCCTGTCTCCCCCAGCCTGGTACCCCAGCCCTGTGTCCTTCCATCTTCTTGTTAACCACTTCTCCAAAACAGCAATTGGTCTTGCATCTCGCCAGCTTTCCCGCCGTGCTTCCCCAAACCAGGATCTCTGACCATGGTGCGCAGTCTTCTCTCCTTAACTGCCGCATCTGATCCCTGTTCATACTCAGAATTATTCTGAAAAATATAATGAAATAATATAATTAATAACTTCTGTTTGTTCCGTGTTGGGTTGGGTTCTTTTTTCGGTAGGATCCATAGACTAAAATGAAATTTCTCTTCTTGCGCATTGTCACAGGTCTATTCATCAACCAGTTCCCCAACTGATCTCACTGAATGTTATGAGACTTCAGATGCCACCGAGAATGTGACAGTAAGAACAGGGACAGAGGTAACCATAGCTTCAGTTGAAAAGCAGATCCCATTCCACTGGTGGTGCACAGAAGATGAGGGGTACCAATCTCTATTTCCAGTTCCCGGATTTACGATACAAGGATTATGGTTAGAAAAAGAAACAAACCAAAATACTTTGACTTATAAAATAGCAATATTTAAACTAAGTAATGAAGAGGAGCCAACAATATCTTTTCTTTGCCTTTGAGGTTGCAAAAACTGTATCTACAGCAATACCAACCCAGAGCAGGAGTCCTGTCTGGGAACAGGAGCCTGGGAGAATCTGAACTTTCACTCAGTTTTACTGTCTTAAGAGGGGTCCACTCTGCAAATTCCAAAAGCTGTGGTTCTCCTGCTTATCAGGCAGTTTTAGAAAGTTACCGCTTTCTCTTTAGTTAGGTTTCCTTTTCCCAAAGGAATTTGCTCAGAGGAGAGAAGTTCCCATTCTATCTAAATCTACAAGGCTGGCTAACTTTCATGATAAAATTAAACCCAGACACAATAAACCTCTCTGAATAAGGATTGAAAGTTCAGTATATGGTTTTGTCTGAATAAAATTAAATTACGAGTGGTTTTTATCACAGATGTTAAACATTGATGTGTTAGCAGCAGGATCAAGAAAAAATTCAAAAGGTATTTGGGTTCAAAGGAGATAAAATGATGTCTAACGGTATGTATAGTCAAAACTAGCGTAACTCCGACCCGATACAGAAAAAAATTATTTGAATGCCCCTAACTGATAGATTTCCCTACATAGCCATTGATGGGAAATCATTATAAAATGCATTTCTGTTTCTACTGATGTCACACTTGGCCCTTTCATAAAACAATTGTTTACAGAAGTCTTCAGCGTACAGGAGTAAATAAGCAGGCTGGGACACTACTTTGCTAGGTAAACTATATGCAAAGTAGATCAAGCATTCATTTTCACGTACAAAGTCTCGACATAGGAAGGGAGTAGGCTGGTCATGCATAGCAGAGAAGTCTCAAGACTGAAAAGCAGCTCAGAACCGCTTGGGGCTTTATATTTGCCTGAATTAGCTAATTTGAATGGGCCCAGCATAGCATGTTATCCAGACTGTGCTATGCCTGTCCTCCCTCTAATTTACTTTTTCAGTCATCTTTTTGTATTTGTAAATTATATCTAGTAATTTTGTATTTACTTCCTTACTGTTAAGGAAAATATGGGGTAGCATTAAGACAAATGCTGCAGCTCCAACCAAAGCATCTTCCTAAAAAGCAATTTTCTGTTCAGTTTTGGGTTTTTTTTTGCAGCTGTCAGCCACTGCACTGTATCACACCGGTTTAAATGAGAGTATCGCAAGGCTCTAAGTCAAACTTAGACTTATCATTGTCTAAGTATCTTAGACCTCTACTTCTGGAGAACATCTAGAGTGGTTGTTATCCAAAACTTGTAACCACCTCAAAAAAAAATCCTTTTTGTTTCAAAAAGCTATTCTCTATAACCGTGGAAATAAAATGCTGCTTACTGAAAGGATATTCAATCCAGTGCTGAAAAGTATCATAAAAATCAATAGTTGGAGGACAGTAGTCAGGGAGCAGCAAGGGCCAGCTGCTCCCTGAGGGAGGCCTAATTTTACCGTAGATGGAATGGGTAACGTGAGGGTTGTGATGTGTCTAGTACCAATATTTTCTCTTTATTTCCATGAATCCACGGATGGAGGAGTCCAAATGGTTCTTCACAGTTAAATGGCCAGATCCAGCTGCTGCCTGCCCACTTAGCCCCCAGTAAATTTGTGCTTAAGCTCTTCATCTCTTCAGCTGATTTGGTCATGCATAGTCATTAGAAAAACACATAGTTTCCAAGTGAACCTGAAGATTGCTAATCAAACCTCATGCTCTCCAACTGGCACATCAAAATCTTCCTGCATATCACATTCATAAGAAAAATAAAGGAGGAGTAAATTTGAAAGTAACTTGAAGGTGAGGATGACTGGTTATTTTAAGGAATCCTTAGTGCTGATATGGGGCTGGCTAGACTCAGGTTGCAGTTTAGACCCAGGATGGACTGCTGGGTCCATTAAAATAACCAGCCTCCCAGGCAGGTTATTTTAATGCTTCATGATTCTTACTGATAGAAAATTGTCTTTGCAGGTAATCTGAATCTCTGTTACTCCAGTGTTGATGCTGCTACTTCTCATCCTAAATATTCTGGACACAAATACTACAGTTTTTTCTTTCTCTTTGAAGCTGTCTTTCTAACACAATATGGGAACGCAGCTGTATTTCTTCACAGTGTTCTTTGCTAGGTCAAGCAACTCCAGTTCTTTCAACCTTCCCATAAAGTTGAAGTTTATTTGACCTCTGACTGTTCTTGATGTTTTCCTCAATGTTATCTCCAGCTGGTCTGTATGTACCTTCAAATGTAGCGCTTAAACCAGGATACTTTACTTCAGCCAAGTCCTTACTAATGATGGTATCGTGATACAGTTACATTCTGTGTCTCACAGGAGACATGCACCCAAGTATGATGTTTGCTTTTTCTGCAACAAAATCACACTGTACACTGAGGTTCAGCTTGTAATTCATGATCACCTCCAGATCTCTTTTTGCAGAAATACATTATCCCCCAGCGTGAGTTTATGCAGTTGCTATCGCTGCCTAAGTGGACTTGTCCACGTTAAGTTTCATCTCTTTTTTTGACCATTTCACATTTGATCTCCAAAGTATTTGACTTCTTTTTTTTTCACAGCTTTCATACCCTCTGTTCTACTATCTAAGCCATAACAAAAATATTAACTAGCAGGGACACATGAACAAATTCCAGCGATACCTTGCTTCATACCACCTTGCATGTTAACAGGGAATCACCGGCAATTACTCTCTGAGTAGACTAGCTTTGCGCCCACTTTACCGTAGTTTCATTTAGGTCATGTTTTCTTAGCTTGCTTACGAGTTGTGTGAGAAAGTATTAGAAGCCTTATTAAAGTCAGAATATGTCATCTGCTTCTCCTCCATCCATGTGATATTCTTCATGGAGGGAAATTAAATAGTTGAACACAGTTTGGTTTTGACAAATGGATGTCAGCTTACTCATCTCCTTTATTTCCCAATCACTTAGGATGTTTCACAAATAAAGGTAGAGCATCGCGGACTTAATTTAGAAAGACTACCACACAGCTCAATTTGCAAGTGGCTAGATCAACTTGTTGCTTTCATTTTGTTTCCCAGCTGAAAAACTCTTATTATGAGCTTTCAAATGGCAAAGTTTCTCCCAATGTGAAAACAGAAAATAGTGCTCATGTGTAAATCCCTGTGTGCTGAGATGAGAAGATGCCTCGGCTCTTGTGTACTTGTTTATACTGACCTGCTTATCTCAGGCTTTATCAGATCATTTACACTTCTTAACCTAATGTCTGTTTGCCGGTGCAGCATAATCAGAAAGGAACAGGAACTATTTCAAACGTCCTATACAAAATATTCTTATGTGGAAAATAAAAGTGGGCTTAATAAGCATGGCTGAAAGAACTGGAAGCTGCTGTAAACAACAGTATTTGAGACCTCTGCACTGAATGAAGGACAGGTACAGGTTGTACATTACAATTCCACTGTACAATCTTTAAATCCTATTAATGTAACCATGAAGTAAAGGAAAAGAAAATCACAGGATGTTTTAGGATTCTTTTTATACTGTATTTAAGGACAGATGTCCTATCTTTCAAGGGTTCTGAGGAACTACAGTTCTCATGCAAGTCAGGTATACTTTAAGGTTCACAATATATTGACCATATTTAAATACTTTTCTGCCTGTCTATCTATGTATCTATCTACTGTTGTGGTGTCCACCTATCTGTCTGTTTAGAAGATAAAGTAATAATATAGATGACATTTCCTCAGTGAATAGAATTGCATCTCACAGTGAATACTTGTATGAAAAGAATGGAGAAAGCCTTCATCCCTGTAGGTATAAAATATCTCCAGTCCAGAGGAGAGCAAGGATGGGTTGACAATTCTCCTGCTACAGTCAGTATTTGAGGCTCAGCTGGGCCGTTTTGAGGAAGACTGATCACAGACCTTATGCTAAAGGCCGAGCTAAGAAAAATTAATGGTTGCATTAAACAAGTATTTCCAAGTATGTTGGTGTTACAGCTACCTTTCAAAGCCACGCTGTCTTTAGAAATGCCCACTGGCACTGTAACCCTTTTTTTTCCTGACTGCTCACCACTTTCAGAGGCATACATAAATATGTTCCTCAAGGCTGTATACATCCCAGGGAAGCTGAACAATCCTTCCACTAAAGAATCGCAAACGCTTCTGCTCAAAAAAGCCCCCAAACAAACAAAAAACCCAAAATAAACAAAAAAAACCCAAAGCCATAAAAATAATGTAAAAACAGGTAAAGATCACCTTTATGTTATCACATAATGATCACCTACATAAATTCAGATTTATTCCTGATTTTTGCCTGTGCTTCAATAGGTTTGGTTTTTTTTTTAAGCCACTGAGCCTCAACTATGTTGCAGAAGGCCCCTGCTCAGCCCCGTTCCCTGCTGATCATGGCTGGACCTCCTGTTCAGACCCTGACTTGACCCCTCCCCGTGTCTGATGGCCTCTGAATGGAAGCCATCACTGTCACCAGCCTGGCCTCACGTGAGTGCCTTGGGATTGCGCTCTGGTCAATGAGGTCACTGCCCCTATTCTGTCCTTGCGCTTGGCTCCTGGCTCTACTTCCTTTGTGGAGCAGTCCCTGACAGCCTCTACGTGACTATAGCCAGTCACTTTTGGCATGGTGTCTTTTGCAGCCATGCAATTAAGTTCAAGGACTCTTCAGGTCCAAACTCTTCAAGTCCACTCAGCAATTCTATTCCCCAGCACCACGGCAATGAATGGCTTATAAATGTCTTTGAAGAGCAATAGAGCTATTCACCAGGCAGCTATCTGAGTCATAAACACACGGGGTAAGACCCTACTGCAGTTGAGGAAATAAGAAATTTGAGAAGAGCTTTCCCTAGGGAGGCTGTAGGATACCTGGTTTATCTGAGGACCAACAAAAGATGTAAGGTTTTAAAAAAATATTTTTGATCCACTGACATTAGTAACTGACATATTGCAATAATAACATGCTGCACTCTGAGAATTGCAATGACAGAACAATTATCTAATTAGAAAGTAAAATTAATTACATCATGTTGTAGTTACTTAATAACCAAGAAATTGTCATCAGGATGAAGGCTGGGAAATGTAATGAAAAATTATCAGGGAGTGCAATTTGCTGGTTAACAGAAAGTTTTCCTTGCAAACATGAAGTTTGGAAGCAGGCTTACATCAGCTCCTCACAGGCCCACTACCAAGTTTCGTTTTGCATCACCATGTCTGTAACAGACTCTATTTGGGGACAGGAGGCCTTGTTGGACCTGAGGAGCTGAAGGCAAGAGCCGAGACCTGCGGCTGGCAGCAGTAAGTAGGACGGGTGCTAGAGAGGGAGAAAGCCCTGGTCCAACAGCAAGCTGGAGGAAGCTGGAAGTGGAAGATGAAACTGGAGAAAGAGGAGCACTGAATTCCAGTTATTTTGGGACCACAAACTGCTGCTGGGAAGTCAGCAAAGGCTGATGTAATTTAGAGCAATGCCGGGCATGCTTGGTGCTGTGGCAGGAGCTCGTTTGGTCCAGAGCTCACAAGCCTGCAAAAGTGCCATTATTTGGCAGAAAATGGCTGATGCCGTAAGAGATGAGTAGCATTGGCTGCAGTGAAGGAGTATCGCTTCAAAATCTAAATCCGCGAAATGTGTGATTTGGAATAGGTATTGGGGCTACAGTACTTTACAAGGACCTTATATGACCCAGCGTTTTTGTGTAGGATTGTTACTGGAGCAACTCTCCAAGTTGCTTCAGACTACTTGAAAAGCAGTCTGATGTTAAAACTGATGATGGTGATTAAGGTAGTAGCTGTGATGAAAAAGGCAGACGAACAAGAAGACACAGTCTTTAAATAAACAGAGAGTAGACAAAAAAATGAAAACATTCAAATAATGTGCGTCTGTGGACCAGTGTGTTTGTTTTTGCAAGGCAGGTTGCAATTAACGTTTGAAAAGGTATGTAAATAACGTTTCATGCAAATGTTCCCTTGGACACAGGCTTGTGATCTATTAATTATTCGAAAAGATGCAGGCATTTTGTCATTACTGTCTGTGGCATGTTCTTTGCTTTAATCTGTCCTTTGGTCTTGGAGCTGCCAGATTTCCATAACTGGGTCACCTAGTTCTTTCTCAACTTTGCTTTCTGCTGTGAAATGAAAAATTAGCATTTTCTTTGACATACAATCAGGGCTTCTATGAGGAGCTTGAATGGTTATTCTAGAAAGTAAGGAATTCTGAAAAAGGTGGGAAAATATGCAGGAAGAAATTAATTCGTATTTGTGGATAACATGAATTTTCAGTGACCGCTGGCCTTTGCAAACACAGTCGAGGATGAAAATTGTTAGTTAGCCAAAGAAAAAGAAAAATGTTACTTGATGCCCAGGAATGGTGTTAGACTCACTCTTTGTACTTTGCGTAGGGAAAAATGCTGCTCTAGTGCCTAATAATACATTATAATAAAATAATATAAAAGAATAACGATAATTATAAGCGTAATTTAAAAATATTTTAAACTCGGAGATACATGAGTCATTGTGAGTGATTTATTAATTAAAATTGGGTTGAAAAGGTGATGGGCGACATTTACGGTATTTGCTATTTTAACCACTAGAGAGCGTTCAAGAGCTGCTTTAAAAATCTATTTTTAAGTCAACCCTTGAACTCCAAAGCAGGGATGCCCTGAGTTGCGTGGGGTCGTCACTGCGGTTTGAAGGAGAAATAGGGAGACATCTCAGAGAGGGGCTCAGCTCTGAATTCTGCTGGCCTACACATGCCAGTGAAGAAGACTATGATGAAAGAATGGAGGCAAATCCTCAGCTTTTTGACGTTCTGTCACAATTATCCTCAGCAGGTGACATGCCATTGGGCGTACGCGTCCCAAGTGGCAAACAGCATATCAGAGACGATTGTTAGGGAAAAATAATCTTGGAATTGTTTGTCCTGAAAGGTGTATTTTTTTTGTTTTAGTTCTGTTAAGAAAAGATCTGGATTGCACATTCTGAGGATGAGTAAGCAATGCCATTTTATTAACTCAGTACTGATAACTTAAAACTTTTTCGTTTGTAAAATTTGTCATCATATTAGAGTTTTGGCTGAAAGTGACTTAAGATTACTACTGGGACCTCTACAGAGAATAAAAAACCCAATGAAGCCCTTCAGTAGCATGACTGCTACCAGGTGCTGCACACTGTCTTTCCTCTTTAAAGTGCAATTTCCAAAGCCAATTTTATTATAGAAGCCAAATACGTCTCATTAGCAAAGGCAGTAAAGAACTCTGAACCACTGCCTGCACATTCCCTAGGGATCTCTTCCTCCCTTGTATGAATGTACTGAGTGGCCTCCAGGTGGTTTATGCTCTCTATTAGAAAAACACCCTTCTTCCCCTCACCATTCCTGGCCCCAATTTCCAAATTTTTCCAGTGCTCACTGCCCACTCAGACCAGCAACTTTATGGGGACAGAAATGCATGTTAGCATTTGGCATCCCATGCCAGTATTTAATCCTAAACAATGACAAATAATATGAACTGGTAGCATAAGCATTAGATAGATGAATTAAAAATTTCTCTGAGGTTCACAACCCTAATCATAATACTTGAACCCCCAGATTTAAGCGGAGAAGGAAGAGTTTCCCAGGAAGGACAGAAGAGAGAGCATCACCTCACCTGGTATAATGGGAAACTGTAGAAAGAATCAACTCTGCTTTAATAGTGAGTGTCAGATGGTCAGAGTGGAGGTGGCTGGGGGACTGGTCTTATTTTTTCTTTGCAAGTGGGAGTGGGTGGAGGAGGCCTCAGAGATGCTCATTTGAAATTTGACTCAAACACTTGATGCCTTGCTCTGCGGCAGTGGTGCACCAGGGCTAAAGACCAGCGTCCTCGTCATGCTGGCTGGGTGTAAGTCTCACGGAAAGCCTTAGGGATCTCCTGAATGTGCTTTCTTCATCTGAAAGTCAGTGTCAGAAGCCAAATTTCTATAAATAAACTCCATGAAACTCTACTTACCTCATCTCTGAAATGACTCACTTTCCCAACTTCACTTCTAGATAATTACCGGAGTTCAGCACAAGTTTTTCAGCCTGCCTTTTCTCTTTCTGTGTGTGGGGAACAAATGGGGATGTGGCAGAAGCCAATTCTGGAGCAAGTGGTCTCCTTGCGGAGAGGAGAGGGAAGAGGGTGCGACAAGCAGACTGCTCTGCTGCTCCATTTCTTACTGCCCCAGAGATTTCACAGTTTCACACCAAATCTATGCTCCATAACCATTGCTGCAGACTCTTTTTATAAGCTCCTGCCCTTTTCAAATGCTTGTAATGTACTTGACCTCTTTCAATTTTTACAGTCCACTAGAAAGATTTGTAAGCTATTTACCACAGAGGGAAGAAGGCAGGAGGTTGTTAACCTTCACCTGGTGCTGCGGTTTTAATGGACTTCAGATGCGATAAGAGGTGAGGCTTGGACACAGACCTGCAATGCCTGACCCCAAGCCAAGGCTGGGTTCCACCACAGCCCCCGAAAGACAAGCCAAAGTGGCAGAGTAAGGATTTGAGCTGAAGGGCAAAACTTTGGCACCATTTAAAGTAATGTCAAAACTTGCACTGACTGCAAAAAAGAGATGTTTCCTCCTGNGCCCAGCCAGTTGGTCCTAGCCTGTGTGGTTGCCGGGGGCTCTTCCTTCCCAGAAACAGAAGAAACATCTAATTAAACAAGTGGTTTCTTTGATTTTTTTTTTATTCTCCTACACGAAATATGTGTATGTGTATCAGAAAAAAATAATGAAAGCCTTCTGTTTGAAAATAATTCCAACAAGTCTTAACTAGCTTTCCCCTTGAGCCGCTCATCCAGAAACCATTGGGTTCATTTGTAACTTCTAGTGTACAGAAATGTATAGATTTGGGGACCCGTTCA
>VZTV01069125.1:0-19760 GCA_013400875.1 Anhinga rufa | reverse complement strand
GCAACTTAACACGTCACAACATCAACAACGAAAACCGCATATATTGTGTTCTAGATTTGATCTTTTCCCTTCTGGACCTTTTGGGTCCCAGAGTAAGATTTAGACATAAGCTTCTAATGTAGGTAAAATTCAAGATATCTGTAACTCATTTGGAATCAGTGTTTCCTGTTGAAATTAGCTGTAGAAAATTCAGATCATGTCCAATATTCTTACATAATATTCTGGAATTAAGCTTTTATATTCACATTTGCATTGACACCTATGTTTTTTATTAAATGGTCATTATCATTCTGTTCCCTAGAAACAGTAATCTAATGGCTGTCCCTCCTTCTCTCTCTCAAGCTATCGAGAATTTCTCGTATTTGGTCTAGAATTTTTTTCTTTTTATTTCCCTGACAGAATATTTTTCAGCCTTTTGGCAGCCTGCGAAAGTGGGATTTTATTATAGAAAGCAGTGCTTACTTTGAATAAAGTTTATTTTGCAATAGAAATAGCTTTTACTTTAGCCCTAAAATTCCACCTCCTGATTTACACCAAATAGCTCATCTACCTGTTGGAAAAAGTTTTGGGGGTATGGAGAGATAACAGATATGGAGAGGTAACTGCAGCTTTAGAGTCATGGTCATGTAGACACCTCTCTTGAGGAAAGGCACCTCTTGCAGAAGATACTTGTATAGCTGAGTCCGGATGGCTTGCTGTGACTACAGAAAAGGGATGCTTATTTCCACTTTTTCAAGCATGTATGTGAAACAGAAAGTAGACAGCCCAGAGAGGTCCAGGAAAACAAGGGACATAGGAAAACACAAGGGACTTCAGGACACTGAGACACCTGGACAGCTAGCCACACTTCATTTGGGGTTTTTCATTACATTTTCTATGTCTGCTTGATATTTCTTCAAAGTTTTCTTGTGCATCCCTAAGGTCTTCTCTATGTTTTGTCAGATTGCCTCCTGGCCTTTTTACAGGGAATACATGGTTTTTGTGTTTTGTTGTGGTTTTGTTTGTTTGTTTGTTTGTTTGTTTTTTAAATGATGTTTTAAAAATCTATAACATAGTGTACGTAATTTATCGAAAATATAAAATAACCTGTTAAGCGATTCTTTACTGCTCAATATATGTTTACTAACCCTAATGAATAATTTGAAACTTAGATATGATATGACAGAAATGAAAAGCAGCAGTAGAATGATGAATGAAGTTGGGGTAACAAGATTTTAGCTGCTTATGTATAGAAGTAAATTCACATATTGAAAAAAATAAGTGCTGTGCAACAGAACACCAAGAAAAGGGCTTTTCACTGCAAAGCAATTCTCTTTTTGTTATTGTTTTCCTCTCTCACCTTTAGAGAGTTGTAAGGGAAGTTGCTACACGTTTCTACCTTATGTCTTGTTCTGTTCTGCCTTAATTCAGTGGATAACACATCAGCCAGTCTTCATTTTTACTGTGTTTGTACTTCAACAACAATATATGGAAAATAGGTTTATGAATTTTCTGACTTTCACAGTATTATCGATGCGACTGGCTGCACATTTCTGTAGCCAGTAGATGAGCCCTAAAATTGCTGAGAAACATAGAAATAGGCAGCGGTAGTGTCAACACATGGCGGTTTGTGATGGGAACACATTCTCTTCAGTGCTGTATCTAAATTCTTCAGATCAATATGTGATTTGTGGTTCTTCAAATACTCAATTATCTCAGGTTTTGAAGATCTTGCCTGAAGACAGCAGAAAGAGTATTGATTTGTCTTTAATATAATACTTTTTGAAAGTGGTGCTTGAGACAATTTCAACTTTAAATGTCATGTTTTCCTATAATTATTTTGATCAAATAAGTATAGCATTTGATCGTTATAGGCATGGGTAATTTTGCCAGTTTTTACAGAAAACATTGCAGGATCTTTGAAGAAAATACTTGTTTAATCCTTTCTATTTTCTCCCTTGCTTACAATGTAAGACAAGTGATAGCTGTAGTACAATGATCTAATGTAACCCTAACACACTGATACATTCTGAACCTTTGTGTTGTAAGTTTAACTCCAACAAAGATTAGGGTGATGAAACACTGCAGAGCACAGTCAATAGAGGACACTAAAAACTGGGCATTAAAGCACTGATAGAACTTAAATATATGGCACTGTTTATTGTTTCTTTTTTGAGAATGAGAAATACTACAAATGTTGCAGTAAATGGAAGCATACATGCTGTGATAAATAGCCATTTTTCAGTTCTGCTTATTCCACAAGTGCAGTCCAAAATACTCTGAAAGAGTTTCTTTGATGATTTGGGTGATGGGGGATCAGAAGATGAAATGGTGTTTCATTACTCCTTACTTCAAATACAGCAGGAGCAAACATGACTGTAATTACAATAGCTTTTAAAAACCCCTTAATTTTATGTTGGTATATGTGTAGAAGTCTGCTGCTGTTTTTTAAAGAACTCCTCCCTTAGATTCTTTACTTTTATTCCTAGTTGGAAAAATCAAGAAAAGATTTTAAAAAGCCAGGCCAGCGATGCTCGGACTGTGTTTTCTACAGTGACCTGCTGCTCCCTAACTGATTTGAGAACTATGAGTCTCATGGCCGGAGTGCATTATGTGAATTGTGTGTAGTCAGGTTAAGGCATCTTGTAAATGAAGTCTTTCATATTGGCTTGTCAATTCTAGGCAACAAAAAATAAATTAGCTTAAATAACTCAAATAGTTTTTATAAATGGAAATGAACTTGTGTTGGACTAAAAGAGGCAATTGTTAGCAAAATGCGATGTCTAAGAGGATCCCATTCAGTGCTAACATATTTCAACTAAAAGTTCTTATCTAAAGAAGATAAGATTCCTGCCTCATTTATTTGTTTAATATAGCATGGAACTCAAGGCTTGCCACCATCATACTGAAGTTATAGCCACTTAGGTATATGGATATCACCACTAAAATTTAAAAAAAGGATTAACCTTATTAACACTATAAATTATTTTCCTTGGATGAAACTTCCCTCAGCCACTTTTTTGGATAGAGTTCAGTCTTCAGGTCTCAGAGGAAAAGTGGAAATGATAGCATTTTTGTTCCTGCTCAGCTGGAGATAAGCCAGCACAAGGCTGGAGCTGTAGAAGGATACTTCACTGCCTTGGAAAGGCAGCTGCAAGTAATGATGCAGGCAGAACAGCATAGCAGGAAAAGATTTCACCTATGACCTACTCAGTTTTGGACCCTATTCAGGAAAACACTTAAGGACACATTTCCTGCTCCTTATTATGTCCCACTAGAACTTAAGCACATGCTTAAGTGTCACCTGGTGCAGGAATGCTTTCCTGAACAGACACATCAGAGAAACAGACTTTCCTCCCACCACCCTGCTCCTTTCTGCCTTCCTGCCTGGTGCCTCTGTCAGCACAGCTGCAAGGATGGAGTTCATCTAAACACATGGGCAATTACCTGCACCTGAGAATCACCGTATCAGACAACACAAAAAATGTGTTTCCCACAGTTTTGCTTAATGACTGTGCAGTCTACTCAGGGCTTAATGAGGTAAAAGAGAAAAGCTGTTGGGAGCTTCTTCTTATTTTATATCAACAATTAACTTCCATGGTTCTTGATCTATGGGAATGGGTTGAATCTTATGGATTTAAAGGTATCCTCATTTGGCAGTAATGACTGAAATTTCATCCATGCTATTAGATTATTTTCATGCTGAACAGAGGTTATTTGCAAATGTACTCCTTTCCACCTTGCATCTTTTGTTCTTAAAATCTGAACTGAGTGCATATTGAGATAAACACTGTATATTCCACATTACTAAGCATTCCTGTCTTGATTGTTTGTGTGCAATGATATGAGGCTAGGGAAGCTCCCTTGCTACTCTTTGCTGGAGGGCTAGTTCCACTGGAGATGCTAAAGTCGTTTAACTATTATACATATGATTCATTGAAATGCTTTAATGGTCAAAGAGAAATGGGAGAATAGGCTGTACAGTTCAGATGTGCTAAGTGTAAGGACATTACCTTTTTTCTTTGTCCAGCTTTGTCTCCATAGTTTTTTCTCTGCACACAAATATTGTTGCAAGAAGCAGCTTAATTTCCAAATCTGATTCCTTCTGTTCATAATAAAAACTTTATTAAATAAGCACTGGAATAAAGCTAAATTAATCATGAGCAGCTAGATCCACCAACACACTTATGTGCAACAACACCGAAAACTGCTGCACATAACAGTTAGGCATCTGCTCCCTGTAGCTGCTCCATGCCCTGAGCAAGATGCCCAGGCTCCTGCTGGATTTTATGGAGGCAGTTGGACCTTTTGGAGTGAGGCTCATAACACGTTGACCGCTGAGGGGGAACAGACTAGTATTAGTGGTGAGAAAGTGCTGGGGATGGCAAAATTAATCTTAACCCTGGTCCTTTTCTGAGATGAGTGATATCCTAATGGAGTAATGGATAATAAACATGGCATGGAGGGTGGAGCATATGCAGTGGAACCCTTCAGACATGGAAGGGATTCGCATGAGACCTGCTTGAGAGCCTCTTACTGCTCCTTCTTGTAGAAAGTGTGTGGTAGATAGAAAAAACCCGCCTTTCCTCACTGTCCGCTGCCGTGCACAGGCTGTGCACAACAGCCTCTCTCATCTAGAGAGCAGTGATGCACAGCAAGAGCAGGGATTGTCCTGCTGCTAGGTTGTAAGATCAGGTCACATAATGTGCGCCGTCAGCTATTTCAGAGATTTCTTCCTTAGGACTGGGCAGTGACCTAAATTCTACATTTCCTCATCTGAAAAAATGGGAGTAATGATTACATTTACCTCACATGCTACCTACACGCAAATTATTGTTTTCCTGAGTATTGTGCTCACCATACCATAAAACCAAACTAAACCTGATTTTACCTTCCTGTCAGCTCTCTCCAGTAAACAGCTGAACATTAGTTTTGCTCAACTATCCATCACTTTTCTATATTTATACTGTTTTGGGGTTTTGGCTTAGTTGTGAATTAAATTGAAATATTTCAATCATCCTTGATTGTCCTTGAAAAACAGAGAATAAAATGCACATTCAAATTCAAAATGCATATTCAAATCACTTGGAATTAACAGACCAAGTATTAATTACTGATTTCTGTGTAGATGTATATTTGTATATATTTACACCTATTTACCTATGTACATTCCTATAGATATATGTGCATGTATCTATAGTATGACTATCTGCTCTTAAAATGCTTAACAGCAAAAAGAAATTCACAATAAATTAATATTATCAAATTAAATTAAACACAAATACATTCATACAAAAGCAGTCTCTGCATCAACACAAATGCATTTTGCTTTCATTTTAATACATACAAATTATTTTTACTTCAGTATAAACTAGGTATACACGTATGATCAGAAAATAGACCCATGGCTTTAAGCCAGTAATCCATTTAAGAATATGGGTGATTTTAGTTTGTGGTGAGGTCCTGCAAAAAATGAAGCCCATGTGCTTAAATTGAAGCACTTGCTAAAGCAATTTACAAACTAGGAACTGAACTCATGCTTTCATCGATCTCCTTTACAAAAAATAATACATTTTATTTAAATCCAACAGATTTAAAAAAATTAGAAATCGTCAGTTGTTCAAACTTCAAGACCTGACCTTACTAACAATAAAATATTTCCAATTTTTTTTTATTAGAAGGATATCTGAGATTCTGAATTGTTTCTGTGTAAACGATAATATTTTCATGTTAATAATCTTATTTTATCCAATGGAAATGTTTGTGTTAGAGTAATGTGACAAGCATTTGTAGAATTACATCTAATATTGAAGTGTTCTGTATTTTTGGCACTGTGGACATTGATGTAAAATATTAAACACTCAGCACTGAACACACTGCTAGATGTGCGGAGTACTAAAAATAAGATCTGGCTGTTTCATTAACCCTGTTTATTTGAAAACTGAACCTGTTTTTTGAGTCTAGATTTGTTTTTTAAAAATCTAGTATTTAGAAAAATGGTAACTTTTGCTACATGCAAGGTGTTAAATAATTATTATATGATTATAAAAAAATAAGGTTAAGAAGAGTACAATTCTCAAACTAAGACATTTTGTTAAAAAAAAAAAGCTGTATGAGACTGTTTCACCACCAAGCTATAAAACCCACCCAAAATATATATTTTTAATAGAAATGGAAGCCAGTATAATAGATGAAGGATCTCAAAATGTAATCACAAACCCTATTACAGCTAGGAGTGTTATACTACCAGGAAAATAAAAACAATATGCACACAAATACAGGTCTAAAATTTAGCTTCCTTAATCTAGTCACCAAGATAGGAGGAAAAGGCCAAACTGCAAAGAAAACTTTATCATAACAGTTGTTGGTTGGTTTGTGTTTTTTTTTTTTTTAACAGGAAATAGGATGAAACAACATTTTGTGGTTTATTTTACATTTATTTTAAAGTGACTAACAATAATGCTGATGAAGTCATCCCAGCAAAGGAAAACTTCAGCTTGAATGTGTTTTAAAATCACTAGTTTGTGTGCAAAGAAATGCGGCTGCCATTATCTAAACCAAAGGAGATACCAGAGTAGTTTTCCTGAACTCAGGAAACCCGTTGAGCTCCGAGCTCGTGCTGCTGCATGACTTGGGCAGCTGTGGGCAGGACAGGGATAACAGAACAGAAAAGGAGGTTTTTTGACTGTAGGTCAAAACACACAGCGTGCCCTTCTTCCCTCTGGGCTTCCTCTGGAGGCTTCATGGGGGCAAGAGTGGGATGGGACAGCATTGCCAGGCTGAGCAGCAGGTAGAGGGTGGCCGTGTGACAGCTGAGGGACAGACGGTCATTTGTAAGGGGCCCTGAGTGCGTACGCGGTACTTGTGCATTGGGGTTAGGCTGAGGTTGGTGCTGCTACCCATGACCAGTGAGAGCAGAGCTGCAAA
Source organism: Anhinga rufa (assembly GCA_013400875.1). Classification (NCBI taxonomy): domain Eukaryota; kingdom Metazoa; phylum Chordata; class Aves; order Suliformes; family Anhingidae; genus Anhinga; species Anhinga rufa. Next base: position 12,854 of record VZTV01069125.1, on the reverse strand, counting down.
GACCACAACCCCTGTTACCCCACTGGCATTGCCTGCCCTGGGCCAGCGCACCACTCTGTTCCCATACTGGCAAGCATCCATTCCCAGCAAACACCTGGTGGAGGTTTCAGTTGAAATCCTTTAAGTGGATGGAGGTGACCTGGAGACATGATGAACATTCAGCCTGCTACTAGGCAGTGGTTTGTCCTAATTCTGCAATGACTCACGAAGAAAAAATATGTTTTTCTGCACAAGACATCACTGGGAGTTCTCAAATTGATCTTTTTGCTGCAATGAAGGCAGTTTTTGTATTTAATATTGCATTTTTAGTATCATGATCAGCATCTACGTTACAGGACAGGAGAAATAAAACTATTGAAAAAGTGAAAAAAGAAAAATTAATGGCAAACATAAACTGTTTTTTTCTACATTTAGAAAAAAAATGAAGTTTTTATTAAGCTTCACCTTCCTTATTAGTACCTGGTTTATGCCATGTTAAACATATGTTTTAAATAGCCTGTATTCTAACAAAGAGCCACAACAGTTTTCTCTGTAGCTCTTATTATTTCACTCTGTAAGCCGTTGTATCTGTTGAAGGGTAGAAAAGGAAAGAGAAAGGAGATACTTCCTCCAATGAAGAATAGAAAGAGCTAATGTATTACTTTAATTTTTTCTCATTAAAATTGATCTTTGCTGTGGCTTTATGCAACATGCTGAATTACAAAATGAGGTAGACGTATTAATCCCTAGAAATATTGGAACTTGCTTTTCACTTCCTTCTTCCAGTTTTACACGAAGAGAACTACAGTGAATTTGAAAGAATACAAAGTTAATAGGCATGGTATAATACTTTGAAGAACCAGATCCATCGTGCCCACCATATCACTTCAGAAAACCCCAAAGCTTGCTATTGTCTATTGCTGGCAATGCAAAAAGCAGCAGGTCTGCTTTAGACAGATTTTTTCTAACCTTTTGTAATTGCCTTTGAGAAGTTGCAGAAATGCAGAGACTTAGGAGCAAATGTAAGAGCAAGAGACTGGCTAGTCATGAAATTTTCACAGGTGACAATAAAGGCTAACAGCAAAAGAAGAGTTTGTTCCCAAACACCAAGACTATATTGAATGAATTAAAAAAAAAAAAAAAGAGCAGACTAATATTACTGGAATTTAAAATAAAGTTTTTCAATAAAAGGGAAAATTAAATGAGACTCAATTAAAAGAGCATAATCAGAACTGGTGGCATCTTCTCCTGAAAAATTCTCAACTACAGTTTTACAGGGATCAGTTACTAGGGTGTGATCAAAAGTAAGCAAGCATTTGGATCAAATGTTTTTGAAAAATTTTAACAAAAATATTTCTATTTTTCCAGCTAACAGTGAAAAGTTTTCGATTTTTTTCTTTTTGAGCAGTTCCTAACTTGTATCTGTAGCTCAGGCTTGCAGATGTATTTTTAATGATGAGGAATAGTGGTGTCAAAACATTTCCAGGGAGCATAATCTCAGCAAAGTATTCCTTCAAGACATTGTTTCTCTGCATGAACCACATTAGATTGAACGAGTCCCAGTATTGTAGACCCTCACACAGGCTGAGGGGAGAGTTGTGTGTTTCACCAGTGACATGTGGAAAAGCAATCAGACACTGGATTACATGGCTGTCACTGTCCATTTGCCTTTTTTATCTCTACTCACTCTAAGCTCTTGCAAGGCCTCACTGGTAATGACATTGCTGCATAAAGCAAGACAAAAATGTGCAAGAAATAATGGTTTTGGCATATTTGGACTTTTATGTTTGCAATTTATTTTCAAAGTAGTTGAAATTTTTTTATTCTTAATACAAATCTTCAGTGATACACGTGAACAAATATTTCCTAAGTATAAAGGTTACTCTTAAACTGTTGGAAGGTTTTTGCTGTCCATGAATCACTCTTTGTTGTAGGTGACTGGCCACCTATACATATCCTATTCCTTCATTTTCCAGACAGTTGCCCCAATCTTTGTATATAATCTTTGTATTTATAAATACAAGGGACATGTAAATAAATTTGAGGAACTGGGATGTTTAAAGAAGTGGAATGCCTTCTGGCTGGGGGACACAGACTTCCCTGCACACATTTTACTGCAGAGTCTAGGTATGAACTTGCAAATTCACCTGCCTGCAGACTATACCTTCACACTATGATTCATAGGACACAGATTAAAGCTACTGTCTGTATGTTCCTTTATGCTGCTTCAGCAGCAAAGTAGATATAACCCATAGTAAGAAAGAAGATAGATGAAGAATTTTAGGTAACTTGTGCTCTTTTCATACTCCCATCTGCACAAGAAAAATCATCATTCTAGCTATACCCTTGTTATTGAATAAATAATCATAGGATCTTGCCTTACTGGAGAACTAGGAAAACATAAGCCTCTATATATTATATTCAGAACAGATTTTTCCTCCCAGTCAAAATGTATCATATAATAATGAATTTCCTTACCTGTACATGCAAACCCTGTGATCTACTGGTTGAATTTCAGTGCTTTGGGGACAGAATTCTGCCATTATTTGTCATTACTTCAGACCAGCAGTAGGTAGTGCCATCTTTGGAGAACATGGCAGGGGGCTTTTTTGTTTTGCTTTGTTTTACTGCGACCATGAACAACCATGAATAGGTTTAATTTTTGTTTAGAGCAGAATAAAACTCTATGTATCACTGTAATTAATTTAGGTTCTGTGAGTCATTTTACATTCATTTTAATAAAGATGATATATGCACTGGAGGGGCCTTCAGCGTAGCAACAAATTCAATAAAAGAAGAGAAAACTAACATGCTTGTAACATACAGAATCTATTGTGTCTTGTTTGTTCTTACTGAGCTTGTAAAGTTTATAACTTTAACAACAGAATGCCCATTAGAATGACTTTAATGGTCATTAAATTGGATATTCTAACGCACAGCAATAATTACATAAATATCTAACTGTGTCTTTTAGCCTATTATATAGAAAATATCACAAGCTACAAACACTGCTTGGCAAATGCTGCAGCTTAAGAGTCATACAACTGACCTTTCTCAAGCTTTTCTCATTGACAGCATAACATTTGATGGAATAAGTCATAATGATTTTAGCTTTGTATTCATAAAGGAGTAAAAGATGATTACTTTCTGTGGAAATAAGCAGAGAAGCACTCAGTGTCCTCTGCAGCTGATGAACAACCCCCAAAACTGTATAGCACTCTGGGGACTGGTAAAAAAAAGACAGGATTATCTGTTTCAGCCTCTTTCCTTGTACTTCTTTTCCTGACCCTTAACTAGTAAGGACCTTTGACTGCAATATAGGGAGCAGCTTAGTAATGTATCTTTCAGAGCCAAATCTGCTACTTTGATCTTTTCCATTTTTGCTTTGCAAGTTCAAGGTAAATGTTTCCCTCAAAAATACTCGTTCAACAAACCCTCTGAGAAAGTTGTTCAAAACAAGTAACGCCTGTTTAATATAATGTTTTCCCTTCTTTAATTAAAACATGATACATTGCTAACTTGACTATCAAACCAAGAAACAGTGTTTGAAACAAATTTTTTTTCTTAGGGTTTGTCTGAAATTACACAGTGGAAGGTTCCTAACTGGAGAGATAATAAAGCTCCAATATGGATTTTTAGTATCTTGAATTGAGGAGGAGCGGAGAATAAAGTATAACCTAAGCAATATATCTGAAAACTTTGTATCTTGTATGTATGTGTCAAGAGAGAAAAAAGGAAAAGTCCTTAGAGGACAGGCCTGCAAAACAGGCAGTTTGCTTGTCAAAGTGAAGTTTTCTACAGTATTTTTTCTAATGCTTTATTTAATCTCATTTTCATTATCTTAACTGAGTGTGCTGCTTCATTTTGCTGGGAGGATTCACACTGCAGTAAATCACACAGCTCATTTTTATTTTTCCTCCTGATATTTATTCTACATTTTTCATCATTGTAAAGTCACTGTTTTTCTTACATATAGCAGGCCAAATCCAGCTCCCATTTAAACTGGGAATTGAATCAAACCTATATTCCCAATGCCATGTCAAATTATTAATCTTTCTCATTAAAATTTTCATCCTAACTCTTGAAAGACCACTCTTTAGCTGTTTCTCGGCAAAGCCTTTTTGTTCATACACATCTTCCCCTGAAAACACCTTGCTGTCATTCTAAATACAGTTCTTAGCTCTTCATGTAGAAGACATTGTGGCAAGAAATTAAGAACCAAGAAAGTAGTTTTCGAGCTACGTGCATCTTTGGTCTCATCTAAGTTATTCGTTCTGTAGTCTACATGATTGGAAAGCTTGTTAAAAAAAGGAATTAAAATAATTGTCATCTGTAATTACGTAGGAGAACATGCACTCAGGAAAACTTCAAACTCACTTTGTGATACCAACATTGGCAACACAATGATGAAGAGGAAGTCTTTCACAACCAGACATTACCCCATCAATCAGTTTGCAGTCAGGAGAAAAATTGACTTTGTCATGATATGGTTCTTAAAGCAAAAGTAATAAATTCTATACAAACGGCAAGCCTACAGCGTAGCTAATTTATTCATTTTCCACCCCAGAAAAATAATTAAGTCATGCTTTCTTTCCTGGCTCTTCATTACAGTTTAGCCTTTTTCTGCAGCAGTCAGTGACTGAATGCTTATTAAAATAAATTAGCTGCAAAACTTTTAACTCTGTCTTAAAGAAAAACTAATCCACTTTTCTAGTGGAAGCAACATTGATTAAATAAACCTTGTTTCATGCCAAGCAGACTAATTCCTTTAGCCACAGTTTCCAATCTTAAATCATGTTGTATCTGTATTAGTTTGAGAAGTATATAATGAGCTGTGAGTTTATAATTGGTATTAACCTCTTTCTGTATGCATTCCATTTTTTTAGCCTGGGTGATTTTAGTGATGGAATGAAATCATGGTGCAACCTATAGGTATTATTGTACTCATGCATTTTTTTCCAGCATGCACACATACACTCAGACATATTCTGTTATTCCTCTGATCCAGCTGTTTCAGACAGGCTGCCTTGACATGAAGTAACTTCAGCTGTATCAGACTGCTTCATAGTTACTAAATAGGAAGATCGCTTTAAGAAAAAAAGTGTTTACAAATGTACTCATATCTCATATTAGAAGCATGGAATGCTGGGCATTTTAAATAACATTTGAACCTGATCCACAGACAAGCTGAACTGAAGGAAACAATTCTCTCAAACTCTTCAGGTTTTGCATGAGAACTACATTGTAGAAGGCTAAATACTGCAAAATGGGCAAATAAAGCCCACATCATTACTTTAAAAAATATTCCTATTTTTAAAATAAATATTTTCTTTAATGCCACCAGCAGTAGTCAGCCAACAGTTCACAAAGTAAAATAACCTAGTGACAGGTCAGTCAGATCACACACTCACCAGTTCCCACAACAAAAGAGAAAATAAGAATCTGATGTGAGATAGTGATTAAATTAATATAATAATTAAGCCAGGGACAATCCATCACCCCCTTCCCAAGACCAACCTTGTCACAGGGCATCAGAGGGGCTGGCTGATGCAGAAGCACAGCTCAGCAATAACTGCAGCCTGAGGGTGCCGACATCCTCTGCTCACACAATGATCCCCTGTGCACTGGTGCACTTCCAGTGGCTCTGAATATTTATAAAACTCTCAGCCTCATCTTCAGCACCCCATTCAGCTCCTCTGCACTAGGAAGGGGATTTTTCTAAAGAAGCCATGTACTTCATGGATCTTAGTCACTCATTACCAGCTGCCAAAGCTTCTCAGGATGGCACAATACTGTTGCACAGAGCAGCCAAACAACCTACTGTTTAAGGCTGGCTTTTGTCCCAGTGCACAAGAACCACTTTGATGAAACAGGGAAAAGAAAACACAAAAATCTCCTCTGCCACATACGCTGGTGGGACCAATTTCACTAGATGGGAGGCAAAAAATTCTGCCTCTTTCAGATTACAAAAAGCATTCATAAGGCAGGGCATGCTCTCAGCTACAGTTAATTCATCAGCAAACAACAAAGTACCGATGGGCCTTAGCGACTGCTTCACCTTCTGGGCTGCCTGAGAGCTATGGGACCTCAGGCAGGGAGCACAGGAGATACAGGACCTGTCCTCCCATGGGGGCAGGAGGGTCTGGCACTGCCCTGCTGCTCGGGGTGGGCCCTTTGTCTCCCAGAGCAGGCAGCTATCAACCACCCTGCCATAATCTGCAAGATCGCAACACCCCATCCCATGCAATAACTCCTCAAACTTCCTATTTAAAAACCCACAGGTGCTGCAAGACTGGCAGAACAGAGAGAAAAACCATGTTCCTTATTGTCAGTCCCCACCCCTTTCATTTGCTTCCCTTCCCTTTTTCTGTTCAGCTGGTTTTATCTTAGCCAGGCTGCAAGCACAAGGGTGGGAAGGGAATATGTCTGGTCTCATAGAAAACTCCTCTTCTGTAGACAGGAGTCCACCAAGGGACTCTGGCTAAGAAAGTGTTCTACATCTTGTACAGATAATATCTTTGGTCTTTTCTTTACACTGTGGTTATAGCTGTATCACATAAATTCTACCTATCCATAAATTTTTTTCTTAACAATTTTCTTAGCAATAACCAGAGAAGAAACCAAACACTAATAATTCATTGAAAAGAATCTTTAAAAAAAGTTAAAATTTTATACCTACTAATTGTAAGCAGATTATTTGTATGTCATTGTCTGGCTGGGTAACATGCATATTGAGGAATTTACCTGTTTTGAGTTATTTTTGTATATTTATTTGGCTATGCCAAAAATTGTTAAATTGCTCTATATTTACACCGGTGAATTATTTGGTGAAGGTAGCTTACCTATTTCAGGCAAAAAGCAGGGTTTATGACAAAACTGCTTCAGAATGTTTTGTTATAATAATATGTTTAGAGCTTATTGGAAGAAAATGTATTTGCTTCTTGCATTGATACAATGGTGAAGAAATTTACAATTTTCTGGAATTAATTTCATGTTAATTTTTTCCAGTGAAAAATCCCTGATCTTCAGTTATATGTGTATTTCCACCAGAATATTTAAAATTTGTTTGTGTGATATACTTTTATCTAGTGACAACTGGAGGCCTCTAATAAACTAAACAAAAGAAAAAATGTCTTCTCTGCAATAGTTCTACTAGAGATTCTCACATCAATGACATCTCATTTCATTTGATATATGGCACTGGCTTTCTATTCCTTAACTGAATAATCATAAACCTTATAATTAACTAAGTTTCAAGGTAAAAATATTTTTATTATTACGTGTACAACAAAACAGTGTTGTTAAGTATAATAGTCAGTTTTCTTTTCAGCATAAAGTAAAAATTATTTGTTTCTGGTAGACCTGTGTATTACATTTTTCTGAGCACAAGTTCTGTGTGGAAGCAGGTGTTGTAAAGACAGCAGTACAAGACAGCAGGGATTTTTTGTAATGCTTTAGTCAGAATTAGGTTTTGAAAGGGAACTTGTTCTAGGAATTTGGTTATTGACACTGGGATGAAAGTCCTGAAAGAAAGGATTACTCTGCATGATAAGTGACCATTTTGTTTTCAGCCTGGTTTATGCACCTAAGTAAAACAAGTTACACTTAAAATATATGCAGAGTTTGCAGCACAGATTTCTCTGTCCTAGGAAATAGGTCAGCAAGGCCTGAGTTCGGGCAGTTGCTTTAAGTGCGAACAATGTTGGTGGACCAAGCCATCAGGAGAAGGAAAACAAACACCTTTATACACTTGTTAACTAAATTGTTTCTTTGGTAGGATTTTAATTAATGCACTCATTTGCTACAAATATTCACAGAACTGAAGAGGTTTAGCCAAGTGTAAGAAAATGTGTGCCTAAGTAAATGACTGTGTGTGTCGAGCCTTTTACACAGAACTGTGGATAAAAAGGGACAGTCTTTGGGCCAAGATTTAGGGCTCTGATAGGACTCCAGGAGCTGAGGTTGTCTTCTTATACCAAAAAGTGTCCTGTGAGCTTATAGAAACAAAAGATGACATGATTAGTTTTGACATTTTATTTTCATAAGGCACATAAATTCCCAGAATACTTTACTTTTATATTAGAATATAAGGTCTTCCCTTATGAAATCTGTGTTGGAATCGAGCAAATAAAACATGAAACAGTGACGCGCTGCAATAAGAGAGAGGATTACTATATATTTTTTATTCTAAGTCTGACAATTGTCAACAAAGAACTTTTCTGGACGGTCCAAGTTTGCCTATAACCTTTGCCAAGAAGATTTTTTTGTGTCCTCTTTCAAGCATACATTATTTTTCATTAACTTTTTCCTCCATATATATGCTATTGTCCCCTGTTAATGAAGCATTTAAAATGTTATTATTTTTATACAGTAATTGGAAATTCATAATTAGCTATTAAAAAGGCAGGTGAGGGAGAATGTGCAGTCTATTCAAAGTACATTACATGTTTCTTTTATTACAATTTCTCAGTTTTTACCAAAATAATAGAGGATAAAAGAAGTATAGGATAAAGCATTATTTTTGTGCTACGTTTATTCTCACTTTTGTGTAGCTAAAAATGTTTTTCAAGCAATTACTTTATTTTTAAAAATACTAAAAATCTGACAAATCTTATATAATTTGTTTTTGCATGTCACATTGTTTCACATGCGTATCTATTCCTCAGTACTCTTAAGGAATGTGGAAAGGAATTAGATCTGATGTACCTGAAATTATAGGCTTGAAATACAAATTTTGCTGTATTTCTTGTACATCCAGTGGAAAGACATGGGCCACTCCGCAGGCTCAGGTGTCCCTCTGGAGACTCTATGATGACTCAGAAGGGAGCATATGGAGACTAGCTTTCCAAATGAGACACTTCAGACGGAGTGACTCACCCCCATTATGACTCAAATTGTATGTGAACACATTTCCATGAGTTTCAATATTATGATTTCCAAATCATAATAGCAGTCATACTTCACATAGAATGAAATCTCAGCTGTGTTTCTAAAAGGCTCCAGGAATTTACTGATTTTGGGCTCCTGATCTTCAATGCTTGAAAGGCCTGAACTCTAGCACATGTCATTCTATTTTTTTAAGGGAAAAAATGCATTTTTCTTCCTTAAGCACCTTTTTTTTTATGCCCATGCTCCCCTTCACTGGATCCTGCCTCCATATGCCAAAAAGTGTATTAAAATAGGTGCTCAAGAAGGACTGTCCCAAAAGTCACCCAGTTTGTGCTGTTTACTTCTCCTAAAATTAGGACTTCTGATCTTGTTCAAGTGGATGCAAGTCCTGAAGCATCATAACTAGCTAGATAAGGTAATCCCAATACTTGGAAGAACCTGTCCATCAGTCTTATGCTAGCCTCCAAAATGGAAAGGATTTTATTTTTTTGAATGTTATTAGAAACAAGGAATTAGCTGTTTTGATACTGAAACTTAAAATTCTAGATACTTTCAGAGAGACATGCTGTATATTTTCAATGAACTAATGAGCAATTTGTAACAAGTGAAATATATCACGTGAAAATGATTTTGCAGTGATGTAAATTCAATTAACCTCAAAGAGTGCTATATGAATATAGACTGTGAAAGATTTTAATCATAGTTGGAAATGCAATTGATCAAGTTTTGCAGACACATTTTACTTTACTTATTGTTACTATGCAATGTTAGCTTTTTAATGTAGAAGCAGAAAAAATTTATATCAAATCAGAATGGTAATATGAAGAGTCATGGGTTGAATACTTGTTGACCACTTGAAATAATAATTTAGGCAGTCTTTCAAAAATAAAACTTCCTTTTAGAAAAGGAAATAAACCATAGCTACAATACTACAGGTATGTGCTTGAAACAAAATTAATGAAAATATATTAGCAAAGAACCAGATATCAAGAAGTGCTAATTGCTGTTTCTAATTATGAAAATGTTTGCTACTAATCTCATGAGTCTACTGCAAAATCTTCAGTCACACAGACCTTTCTTACAGACTGGAACTTCAGTTTCAGAAAAAAATATGATCTGAAGTATTTGTGATATTTTTGTAGTAGCTGGAGACAGATCAAAATTGTTCCAACCATTCCACAGTACGTAAAGTAGAGACAAAACATTGGAATGCAACTTGCGTGCTTATAAATATATCTGTGATGTCTTTATTCCATTTGGAGGTTCAAACAGGTAATACAAATAATCCTCATAAAAAATACAGTGGATACAATTGTAGCTATAATAAGATGGTATTTAAGGTAAAAATTTAACGTTTTGTTTCTTTTTCAGAAGAAAACCAAATCACTCTCTGCATTCATTTGCTGTTTAATTTAAGCACTTGCAGGAGTGCAATAATATTCCCATTTTACAGACAAAATGAGGCAAAGAGAAATTTAGGCACTTGAATAAAGGATCTGCTTAGGGATTCACTATAAAGTGATGTTCTTTCCATTAAGAAGCTATGAACATAGCACGTATTTGTGCTTTTATGTTATAGAAAGCTCTTCTTGGACTGCACAAGGTAATGCTGCATTTGACACAGAAACAGAATAATTTAAGTTGTAAGAGACCTCTGGAGATCATCTGGTCCAACCTCTCTCTCAAAGCAGAGCCAGCTTCGAAGTTAGAGCCAGCTTCGAAGTTAGACCAGGTTGCTCAAGGTCATATTCAGTCAAGTTTTAAATTTCTCCAAGGACAGAGATTCCACAACCTCTCAGGGCAACCTATTCCAGTACTTGACCACCCTTATTTTGAAAAAAATGTTTTCTTATATCATGTTCTATAGTTAGTTATATACTCTTACAGTAGAAAAGTCTCAAGTCTCATGAGGAAAAAAAGAAACCCTTAATCTAATTCAGTTTTGTTCAGGTTTTTTGTTTTGGTTTTTTTTTTTTTACTCAAAGCTAAGTGACATTGAGTGCAGAAGGCACAAGAAATTATGAGATAGACAANGATAGACAAAAGCTGCTATTAATTTGCAGTATGCTACTTTGGAGGCCAGCTATGCTTGAAAGCCACTTTTTCTAGCAATTGTGTAGAGTCTGTGTTACCATTATACATGCATTCTTGTGATCTTACAAGTTAATTAAATCCAGGAAAGAGCATTCAGAAGAATTGATTTTGGAAATATATTCATAGAGATGGTTTTTCATCCCTTACCCAGCAAATTTTTACCCTTGGAAGTTAAATAAAAATGAAGTCCTAACGATCACAGAAAGCTAGTTGTCTGCAGGGCACAAGGTTTGATCAGTGTAAAATCATCAGCAGAGAAGACAAAACAATGGAAGAGGATATCAAGAACTTCTGTTTAAAAGGGGCAAGCATGATCAATAGGCAAATTGACTACCAGACTTGAACAAATTTATGTCAGAGGGAAAGACCTGAGCCTGAGGGCTGAACAGAGAAGACCACAGGAGGAACCTAGGACCCCTGAAAGGACTGATCACAAACCAAAGCATTCTGTGGATGATGAAAAGGAAGGAAGTTGCTTGCAGGGTTCTGTTTTTCCCTCCTCTGATCTACCTCCCATGTTTTGCCTATGAGAAAAAAAGTAATTGGTTAAAAAAATTCATGCAAATTTTTCATTTCATTTAGTTCACCTACCTCTAAAGAACAAATCATTCCTCAGGGTGGAATGTTGCAAGGAGCATTCTTCTATTACAAGGATTATATATAGATGGAGTCTAGGTTGGCTACGACTTCTGGCATGAAATGCTTTTCTAAATGCCCAGCTAGTATTTAGAAGAATATTCATCATACCATAAGTAATATCCTCCTATAGTAAAAATGAATTAGCTAATTACAACTGTAATCAGATAGATAAATATTTAAATAGTGGCATCAAGCCCCATTGTGTGGTACGTCAAAAGCTGTGGAAAAGGCACAGAAGATTTCTCGTGTACCCAAGAGTTAGAGTTCCTCCCGACTTGCCTGAAGAGAGTCTCAGTACTCTGCAATACTTCCATAAAGGAAGACAGGCTTAATCCTGTGCTGCCTCTTCTGTCCTGAATCTCCTAATTACAAGGTACCCATCACTACTTTCTTTAGGATGCTGTACTAGTCTTAGGAGGCTGATTCTCTTTGTAAATTTTTTGCTTACTTCTGGGCTTAGTCTTGCTATCCTGAGCTCTTCCCGAAAGGGATATGTAGTTAGCTAGCACAGTTTTTTATTTGGGGTTTATTTTACATTCTTCTTTTCAATAGATTATCGGGTAATTCATAACATTTTCATCTGATGTACTAACTTCTTCCATCCCAGAAGCAGTTAAAGCTACTTGCACCATTTTACTTACATACTCGTTAGAGTCTGAGTTTTAGGACCTTGATTTGAGTTTGACAGATCAGCTTAAATTTTACTTTGAAGCAAAGAAAAAAAAAACCAAAACACACGAACTGTATAAGCATTATAATAAAATAACCTTGAAGAGACAACTTAATTAGTATTTAAGTGATCCTGAATTACAATGAAATTCCTATGGAAATGTGAACACCCACCTGCATATCAAATAACGTCACAAGATCATTGCCTTTACAGTAAATACAATTTCAGTTCATAACAACCCGATTTCTTAAAGAATATATCATCAAAAGATAATACATCATTTCAAAGATTTAACCACATAGGAATGCGTACGTGATGCACTGGCTTATAGGAAGCCTGGGAATAAGCAAGCCCTAAGTGTTAGTATGAGCTGAGTTTATACAGAATGACCTTGGAAAAGTCATTTTCACCTGTTTGTGCTTCAGCTAGCCCAGCTGGAACATTGCATAAAAAGCAAAGGCCAATTGATAAGCAGATGCTGCTTTTAAGCTGGCCATTAAGTGACATACATGAATTTCTGATGGGGATAATTTCACACTGAAGGCAGAAAGGACTTTTGTTGTGATGTCCCTCTCCTGGTTTG
>VZTV01069117.1:0-21511 GCA_013400875.1 Anhinga rufa | reverse complement strand
GGGGGGGGGCGGCCGTGCCCTTAGCCGTGCCCCGCGGCTCTACCAGGAGCACAGCACCACCTCCCGCAGCGTCCGCCGGAGCTCCTGGCTCCGGAAGGCGTAGATGAGGGGGTCGACCACCGAGTTGCAGATGATGAGGATGAGGAAGAGGTTGAAGTAGCTGAAGAAGCAGGTGCAGAAGGGTTTGGTGGGGCAGGTGACGATGAGGATGAGGTGGAAGAAGAAGGGCCCCCAGCAGATGAAGAAGACGCCCAGGAGGATGGTGAGGGTGACGGCGCCCTTCAGGCTGCTGCTGCGGTAGATGGTGGGCTGCTTCTGCTGGCTGGAGATGCTGCGGAGGTGGTGGCGGGCCAGGGCGAACATGTGGATGTAGAGCACCAGCATGAGGACCAGCACGAAGAGGAAGAAGCCGATGAGGCAGAGGAGGATGGCGTTGTTGCGGTAGTAGGTGATGAAGACGGTGCTGGAGACGGTGCTGGCCAGCCAGACGCTCGCCATGGTCACCATGGCCCGCTGCAGCGTCATGATGCTGTGGTAGCGCAGGGCGTAGAAGATGGTGATGTAGCGGTCCACGGCGATGACCCCCAGGAAGGAGAGGGAGGACAGGACGGAGCTGCAGATGAGCATGTCGATGACGTTGTCCATGTGGCGGACGATGCTGGCGCGGATCACCAGCACGCCGTGCTCCATCAGCAGCATGAAGAGCGTCTCCGCCAGGTTGCTGATGCTCACCAGCATGTCGGAGACGGCCAGGCAGCAGATGAAGTAGTACATGGGCGAGTGCAGGTTCCTGTTCTTCAGGATGGCGGCCACCACCAGCAGGTTCTCCACCAGGCTCACCAGCCCCAGCGTGAGGAAGAGCTCGTTGGGGATGTTGAGCCCCTGGCACCAGGCGCTGCCGGCCCCGGCCGTGGCGTTGCTCTGGTTGCCCTCGCTGGCGTTCCAGGGCTCGTGCAGCAGGCGCAGAGGGGCCAGCGTCGACATGGCCGCCGCCTCAGCCCTGGGGTCCCCCCAGCCGGAGGCCGAGCCCCCGGGGCCTCCCGCTGCAGCCCCCGAAGCTCCGGCCTGCCCTGCCAGCGTTCCCGCAGCGCCCGCTGGCGAGGCCGAGGGGGGACGGGGAGGAATTAGGGACGGGGGACACGAGGGGGGTCCCGCCACCCGGGGTCTCGTCGGGGATGCGCCGGGGATGCCGCGCACCCGCTGGGACCCCCGGTGCGGCGGCCGTCCCTCCTCGGCGGCCCTGCCCGGCCTCCCTGCAGCCGCGCACCCGCCGGCCCAGGGTGATGGGGAAGAAAGGACCCTTTCTCTGCCCCACTTTAAAGCCAGCTCCCGCGGCTCCTCCTCCCGAGGAGGGTGGGCACCCACATGACAGTGGCACCCCGGCAGCGAGGGGAGCCGCTGCGGAGGCCGGGGCTGCCGGACCCCCGGCACGGCCCTGGGGAGCCCAACCGCTCGGGGTCACCGCGCGCCTGGGGGTCCCATGTGCCCTGGGGGGGTGGGGGGGTGTCCACGCACCGATGGGACCGTGCACCTTGGGGGGGGTTGTGTGCCAAAGGGGTCCCCGAGCGGACCTGTGTGACCAGGGGGGATCCCCACGCCCGGGGGACCGGGTGTCTTGGGGGGTCCCACGCGCCCTGCACGCCCCGGGAGGGTGCCTGCCCTAGGGGGGGGCCCCGCGCACCCTGGGGTCCTGCACACCCTGGGGTGTCCCACGTGCCCACCTTGGGGACCCCCGCGGGACCCTCCCCACTGCAGGAGCCAAGCCGCCCCCTCGCAGCCCCCGTGCGTGGGGCCGGGACCCCCGTCGTCCCCCCCACCGCGGCCCCAACCTGCCTCGGCCGCGGGGAAGGTGCTTTGCCACGGGGTGGGCGATGGGTGCGATCGGGACGGTCAAAGGCGCGATTAAACGCGATGCTGCGCCCACGCCCCGGCAAAGCCCAGCGCCAGAGGGAGCCCGGGCAGGCCGGCGGCCGCGGCGCCCATCTGACCGTCATGTGCCGCGGTCGGTGTTGATGCCTGGAGCCGCGCGGCTGCCAAAGAGCCATTCACGGCTGCATGAAAAGGCCGATCCCGTGGTCGTTCCCACCGGCCGCTTCCGCTCCCTCCCGCGGGGTTCCGGGACCCCTTCCCCACGGCGCAGAGCACCCCGCGGCTCCGGCGCGGATGAAAGCGGCTCGGCCGGCGTGCTGGGAACGGGTTCCCAAGCCGCCGTGGTGCCTCGGCCACCCCGAGCGCCGGCACGGCAGGGAGCTAGGGCGAACGCGTGCCGTGCGTCGAGCCGAAGCCCCGGCTCCGGGCGAGGAGCGGCAAAACACCGCGGACCCCCAGGGGAACGCAAGGAGGAGGAATCGCGACCAAGAGCCACCGCTTTCCCCCCTCCCCGGCTGCCGCTCGGCTGAGGAGCGCGCCGATACGTGCCCTGAATTTTTAGCTTTATCAACAGAGGCTTTGAGAGCCGAGCTAGAAAAACGCCGAGTCTGCAGATGCAAGCGCGAGGCACGGGGGAGCGGACGGGGTTCCTGTGCGGGGGGATTCGGCTGTGCCGGGGGATTCGGCTGTGCCAGGCCGCTGGCCGGAGCCCTCGCCATCCCCCGGGCCCCAGGCTGCTCCCCGGGGAGGGGAGGCAGCAGACGCTGCAGGAAGGAGGGAGGGGAAGGATTTATTCCGGGCAGCGCAGCCCAGCTCAGCATTAGAGCCACATAAACACCGTTACACAGCAGAAACGGGGTGGGGNGGTGAGAAAACAAAGAGAGGGGGATCCTCTCTGCTCCCAGCAGGCTCCGACGCTGCAGCAGGAGGATTTGCGGCTCCCGCAGCCCTCCCGGAGCACAGGGAGAGCCGCAGCTCCCGGGGGCCCTGCCAGAGCAGGGCTTGCTCCTCTGCGCCCCAAGGGTGGAGCGGGGAGCCCCAGCCCTTCGCCGGCAAGCCGGAACAGCCGGCGCTGCCAGGGCCGGCAGCCTTTCGGGGAGGGAAGGAGGCTTCAGGCCGGGGAAGGCACAAAGGGCAGCACGGCCGGGGCAAAAGAGCCCCCATCCATCAAACACCAGACGGGGAGAAGAGCGGAGAGGGGCCGGCGAATGCCAGGAGGGGGCCAGAAGGGGACTAAGCCGAGGGACAGCTGCTGTCGATTAGCTCTGCCACGTCAGGCAGCCCTCGCCCCCGCCGAGAGCCGCCGCGCAAGGTGCCGGCGGCAGCCCCGACGCGAGGGAGCCCGTCCCCGCAGCCAGAGCGGGCGCCTGGGGCTTGCGTGACTTTATTACGAGTCGGGGCCGGGGGATGATTACAGAGGGTTGGGGGGGTGAGGTGGGGGGAGACACGCGCGCTCGGCTCAGTCCCAGTCCCCATCGCCTTCGGGATTGTCGTCTCGGGGGGGTTCCTGGAACTGGATGTTCGCCAGCATGTCCCGCATGGCCGCCATGAGCCTGTTCACCCCCTGGTTGAGGTCCTGCCCTGCTCCGGCCTCTTCATCCCCGTCGTGCCTGGTGTCCCCCTGCAAGAGAGCAGAGCTGGAGCGGCCAGGCAGGGAGCCGCCCGCCTGCCTGCAGCGGGCAGGGAGAAGAGACAACGCCGCTTGCCAAAAAGCATCGGGCTGTTCTGCAACCTGACGTTTACACACTGCATCTGCCAGGAGCCAACTCCCTTTGCAGAAACACTGCGCAGGGGGAACCTTCCGCGTACCGACAGCAAAAGGGCGCTCTGATGCGCCCGCGGCGGCTGAGCGCACGTACCTGCAAGTTAAAATTTGGCATCAGCGAGCGGAAGAAGAGAGATAAAGTGCTTTCGTTGGATGGATGATTCGTTCTGAAAGACACAAGTCAGACCCCGGTTAAGGGTTGGCGCCCGACCACGCCGCCCGGCCCAAGTCCCGGCCCCCCAGCCCCAAAGCCGGGTATCGGGGATCGCGCAGGGGTTTCCGACCCCGGGCAGGCAGCAGCTCGCCAGCCTCTGGGCAAAGCAGTCATTAAAAGCACCGCCAGCTTTGCTCTGAGCTGGGTCAGGGCATAAAACACGTCCAGGCTTCACCCGAGCGGTCTGTGTGTGCCACAGCCGGCTGCGCTTAAACCTGTGTTTACCCCAAACCACCTCGCTTAAGAAACAGCCGGAATTTTTCCGTGGCCTTTGCTTTAATTGCTGCCTGCAGCCGCCGCCTCCGAGAGCGACCACCGAGGAGAAGCGGCAGGACCAGCCCTGCTACGAGCCAGGCTGCTCTTCCTCCGGGACGGGGGAGGACAGCGGCTCTGAGCACCCACAGGCACCCGGGCCCGGGGCTGCGGGCGCTCCGGGAACACGCCGGCTGTGCCAGCGCAGAACCGAGGTGGGGAGAAGGTACCTTTCCGGTCTGGTGTAGGAAACGATGGAGTCCAAAGGAGGTAAGGGGTCGAACCCCATCACCGGCTGCGAGGTCACCTCCTGCGGAGGGAAGAAAGAAGGGGTGAGAATTACGCCCAGGGTGACGGCACGGAGGGGTCAGCCGGGCACCAGCTGCAGCCCGGCCTGCCGGCACGTGCCCCCGAGTGCCACCCTGGGAAGCCGTGCGCCAGGGAGGACGCTTCGAGGTCGGTTCTCTATCATTTTTGATGACATCGAGTCATGATTGTCGCCGGTGGCTGGGGTTTACGGCGTGCCCGGCGTCCACCCGCGCAGCGGGGACGCGAGCGCCGTCACTCCGTCAGGGCCCCTCACCAGAGGCAGAGCTGCCGTGGCCTCCTTCATCTCCGAGAGGATGATGTGCCGGTAGATATTCCTGGGTGCGCTCTGGTACCGCATCTTCCTCCTGAAAAGCAGGGAGGGGGAGAGAGGATTGCACCAAGCAGGCCTCAGCGTAGCCAGCTTTCCACTTCTGCTTCTCTAGGTGCACCGTCAGCTTCATCCCGCTCCCCGGGGGGACGCGCCGTGTCGGACGGAGCTGGCTTAAGGCGAAGCCGAAGTCATTCGGCAGCTGCTGACCTCGGATGAAAGAGCGGAACAGCTCGGGGATGCTGCATAGGTCTCTCTCACCGGCCCCAGTCCTCTGTGTGTCGGCAGAGGAAGCTAACTTTGGGTTAGGACAAGACCCAACGCCTCTCTCTCCTGCTCCTCAGAGGTGGAAAGTGTTCCGAAGCGCTGTGTGGCGGAGGCCTGCGAGCCGTGCGGCCATCCCCACCCCTCCCAGCCAGCAGCAACCCCTCCAGGCCGCACACGAGGGCTGAGACTGGGGGAAGCCAGTGCAGCGAGAGGTACAGCTCTTGCGCAAAGCAGGGAAGGAGAGCCTCCGCCTTCCCGGCCCCACGGCGTAACCCGTGGCAGTCGCCATCAGACCGGCAGTCATGGGGCTCTGAGCAAGCCCCGGAGCCGCTGCAGCCCAGGACAGAGCCCCCCCGGCCGGCTCTGCGCCCCCGTTTCAGCACCCACACCTGGCACGAGCACCGCTCGCCTCCGCCTGCCGCACTCACTTGTGCTCGGACTCCTCCACCAGCGGGTCCCGGGCGTCCACCATGCGCAACACCTCGTGGACGTTGGTCTCCAGCCACGCCATGACGGCCGGGTCCTTCCACAGGGAGTGAGTCCTTCCCACGTAGAGGGACGTCAGCTGGTTCAAGGCGGGAGGCTGGCTACGGGAGACAGTTGTTAGTCAGGGCACTCTCCTTCCCGCCTGCAGGTCCCTGCGCGGGCTGGCAAGGGCTCGTCTCTGCACCGTGCTTCGGCATGAGAACACAGAGGCAGGAATCGCGGGCTCCCCGCTTTGCTATTTCCATCTACCTTCACCAGTTTTTCCGCCTCAGTCTACTTTTGGGATAAGCACGGCCATGAGATGAAAGTTCACGCTGCCCTGACCCAAAGGGGGAGAGCGGCCGTGTGTTTAGGAGGACCACGCGGCAGGGAAATCCAGACTGGCAGGAGATGGCCTGCTCCGAGCGCACGCACACCGTCTTCTCTCCTACTACAGGTACCGACAAGCTTCCCTACGAACTTCTGACCCACCCGCATTAAGGCGAGGTGGGTCTGGTGGCCATTATGGAAATCCATTATCAAAGCATCTAACTGCCTACTCAGGGAAGCCAAATACTCTCCTCCGCAGCTTTGTAACTCCATTAGCTGCCTGAGCAAGCAAAAGCCCTGCTGCCGGCAAAATTGATTCCTTCTCTTTACCGAAAACATCCCCAGGGCTTACCTGATCTGAGCATTCAGCCCAAAAAAGGAATGGGACGCGACCCTGGCATCGGGCTGCACGCTGCAGTGATCCAACAACGGCATGAGAACTGCAGGAGAAAGGCAGACAGCTCGCTTTGACCAGCCCGGCGAGGAGCCCCATGGGGCAGCGCTGCCAGGGCGCAGAGCAACGGCCCCGTCCCGGGGGACCACGAGGACCCACGCGGGGAGGGCGCGAGGATGCTGCTGGGGGTTACGCTGCGTTTTGATCTCTGCGCGGGTGACGGAAACGTGTCCAGAGTAAACGAAAAAGAACAACTTCCCCCTCCCCGCCCTGGTGAAATAAGGTGCAATTTTCTGGATTTAATGCTGCCGGCCTTTGAACCTGAACAAGGGGTTTATTTTAGTCACCATGACGAGCTGCAAAACAGATGGTTTCGGCCAACACAAACTAAACCTCTGTTTGAGAGCTGGTTATTCCTGCCGATAAAGACACACCCTCCCCAGGCCCAGAGGGGCTGTGTATCTCCTTTCAGGGACAGCAGCACCAACTGGGTGAAGGCAAGAGCGATGGCGCCCACAGAGAGCACACCTAAAGCGCAGCAGTGCCTCGGAGGGAAAGCCAAGAGAGACCGGCTACATCTGCTCTGGGCAGCCCCGGGGGGAAACGCTTTCCTGCTCCAAGACTCGGGTTCTCACCCTCCGCCGGCCCGCCCAGCTACGAAGGGGCACCAGCTGCTGCGAGGAGGGCGCACAGCAGGGACAACAGTCGCTGGTCTCTTCCCGACACGTGGAGGGCTCGCGGCTGCGGGGGCCCTACGCCGCTCCGCCGTTCTCTCGCCGGCCCTGCCCCGGCGCGGGGTGGGAAGGCCGAATCCCGCCGCTGCCCTGCCACGGGTCGGTAGAGCGGTGCCTGCCGCTGCCGGTCTGCCCGAGCTGCCTCGCCCTCTGAGTCAGGGCTCCGACGGAGGCGAGCGCCATTTGCAACCCACGGGCAAACTGCTGCCTCTGCGTCTGACTGCCTGGAACGCGGCCTTCGCTCTCACAGATGAAGAGAGCGACAAAGCCTGTGGGGACGGGACTTACCGGTGGGGACAGACTTACCGCTTGGGAACATGACCAACGCGAGCTGGATGAGCCGGGCGGCTCTCTCCCGCGCTTGGCTCAGCTCCACCTCGGAGCGCTCCTCCTGCTGGCTCAGGAAGAAATAAGCCAGCGGCACTGAGAAGGCAAAATTGGGCAGCTGGGACAAATTCCGGTGACTCTGCAGGATGAGAGAGACAGATTTACCGAGAAATGATGCCATGCAGAACCATCTCGACGTGGCTGGGCTGTACGCAGGGTGGGGTTGCTTGCTCACTGGATTAAGTTACCTTCCAGTCGCTGGCTTGGTGCCCCCACAACCGAGTAAGCGATTTTGAGTTCGTACAATTGTTTGCAGGGTACCAGGATTACAAGAACAAACACCCCAGCCTTTACGGGCCGTTCCGATGATTTTGGGACATCGGCCTGGCCACGAGACAGCTAAGCTGTTTAGGAAAAGCTCGTGCTCTGCGGGCCGGGTGCCCCCTCCAGCCCAGCCTGGGTGCAGAGAGCCCCAAGAAGCGGCTCTCCCCTCTCTGCCCCGTCTCCCGCCGGGGCGGCCTGCTGCCGGCTCACCTCCCACTCCTGGAACATGCGGGTCAGGAAGGTGTATTCTCTAGCTCGGAGGGACAGAAAATCGATCAGCAGCAGCACGCACAGCGGGTCGTTCTCTGGATCAAGGCTTCAGGGGGAGGCGAGCGCAAGGGGAGGAAACAAAATCAGTGGCACAAAAGCTGAAGTAGCTGTCCTCGTTTCTAAGTCAAACAAGACTTTCCCCGCTGGCATCTGGAAAGCTTCCGTGACTCAGCAAGCGGAGATAACGGGAACACCATCGCTCCCGCACGGCCAGGATGACGGTGCAACGCCCTGCCCGGTCTGTGTCCCTGCAGAGGGGTGACGGCCCCCCTGTCACCACCCAGGAGGAGGATCGATGGCCACAAACCGAAGCCACTGTCGTACACCCGCTCCGCAGAGACCCCGGGCCCAGCCAGGCCCACACCTCGGCAGTCGAGAGCAAGGGCCGCCCACGTCCTATCTGTTTAAGCCTCCTTCTCTACCATCGCCCCTCTCCAAGGCAGCACCACAGGTAAAAGCACATGCTCAAAACTAACCTGCGGCACTGCAGGAGTGGGAGCGAGCCCTCTCCAAGCCTGGGAGCAGTCATACAGCTCTGGGGCGTCTGTCCCGCCTGGGTTAGGTTTCGTGTGTTGTTTGAAGTGTGTTCCCCCAAGCCCGAGATGCCCTGGCCCATCCCGCAGGGAACGGGGTGCAGCCCTCGGTGGGGGCACCTACCTCAGAATCAGCTTGCAGAACTCCAGGGCTGTCCGGGGACAGCCTCTCTTCTCTAGGAACATCAGGTGCTTGAAGAGAGCCAGGAAGAAAGCCCTGCGCGGGGAACAGGAGCAGGTTTTAGAAGCCACGTTTGGAGAGAAGCACCTCGTGCCACTCAAGAACAGGGACCCACGGTCAGCCCCGGCTCCTCACCCCCCGAGCATCGGCGCCCCAGTGCAGCCGGGTGGGCTGGGGAACCCAGCCTGGTGCAGTACGGGGTGCCACGGACCCCCCGCAATCCCATCTTTTTTTTTTTTTTTTTTAATTTCTTTGTGCAAGCACAGGGACAGCGAAGCCGTGGCCTGCTCCATCCCTGCTCCCCAAGGCCCCACAGCCTTGCGCTCTCGCAGACTGCTCAGGACACGAGAAACCAGTAAATCCCCAGAGTCTGCATCCTGCCTTGTCCCAGCCCGCCCAGCCGCGCAGGGACGGTGACACAGAGCGTGCACAATGCGGCCGGCGGGAGGACCAGCACCCAAATCGGGCGAGACGCAGATCGCAGCGATCGGGTCGGAGGCGGCCCCGAGCCCCTCAGCGGGCAGGTAGGCTGGAAATCTGAGCAACCTCCAGGTACGGCAGTTTGGGAGGGAGGACGTGGGTCGGCTGAGTGGAAAATTCCCAGAATAAAGTCACCTTTCCCTGCAGCTGCGGAGCTGTCATTATATAAAGAGCCGGGCCGGGAGCAGCGCAAGTGCAGGGGATGAAAGCCAGGCAGGCAGCACACAAGTGACCAAGCACAGCCATAAACACACAGCGGGTATTTTTGTGACAAAAGTAAGTGCTGTTTTGGGTTAAGGGGTATTAATTGCCTGAAAAGGATATGTCAGGGAGGAGCAGTTACTGCTCCAGTAAGAAATCCCTTGGGAAAGAGGATGCTTTGCAAAGAATGCTCAGCGCAAGTGCCCCGGCAGAGCAAGAGCTGCCGGTACCCCGGCACCCATCTCAGGAGCCCCGCTGCCGCCTTGCCAAGGGGTGCTGCCATCGACCGCCGAGCGGCAGAGCTCGCTCCGGCAGAACGGGACGTTCAAGGTCCCCCCGCCAGCGCGGGTAACGCGGCAGACGTCGTGAATCTGGGTCTCCGAGGCCAAAGTAGGCCAGGGCACGCTGCGCTGGCTCTCCGGCGGACGCGGGGCAGGCAGGCGTGCCGCCTACCTGTTCTCCGGCCGCCGGTAGTCCAGCCTGCAGGTCCCGCTGGTGAGACTGAAGACGGGGTGGAAGGCACACTCCAGGCTATACAGCGCCCGCTCTGCAGACAGCAAGGACAGCGTCAGGGCATGCCACCACCCCGGCACGCCACACGGCCCCACCGCTCACAAAACAGCAGTCGGTTTGGCCCCGAAGACACACAACGGAGAGCTCTGGGCACCCAGAAAACGAGCCTGTTCACACTCTAGGCTGCAGCGCAGCAGTCCGAGGGGCAGCCGTCCTCCAGGACACCTCCCACCCGCCCGCCCGCAGCCTGTGGTGCCCCGAGGAGCAGCACCCAACCTGCCGACCTGCAAGGTGCTGGTCAGAGGAAGGCAAGGCAGGC
The DNA here is from genome assembly GCA_013400875.1 of Anhinga rufa. Classification (NCBI taxonomy): domain Eukaryota; kingdom Metazoa; phylum Chordata; class Aves; order Suliformes; family Anhingidae; genus Anhinga; species Anhinga rufa. The sequence continues at coordinate 11,436 of VZTV01069117.1, read as the reverse complement.
TGGCCTGGAGGCTTGGGCATGCTCTCCACATAGGGGACGGCTTCCTGCAGCGTCCCTTGCACTGCTCTATCTCTTAGCTACTAAATCAGACCCTCCTCCTGCAAGGGATGTCCTGCAGGTTGGACCCCCCTGTGTCCAGACAATCCTTCCATTCATTTTGAAGGCGAACGCTGATGTGCTTTGCCCCAGACAAGCACGTCCAGCTCTGTTTAAAAGCCTCCAGCGAAAGCTGCTGGTCTGCAGGATGATGTACGGCAGAGCGCTCGCCGTCACAGACACAGAGCCAAACCAACCCTTCTGGTTTGCTGCTTTCTCTGTTGAAACAAAACCAAAACTGAACCAAAAGCCCTTGATTACTAATTCACGGCAACCCTTCAGCCGAGACTTTCAACAGGGACTTGCTCGGCACCAGGACGCGTCCGTAGAGCGATGCCCCAGCGCCACCCCTCCCTCCCTGTGCCGTACGTATCGGCAGCCGGCGACGAGCCTTGGCTCCGCAGCACACCACCACGCTGCTCCACAGACCCCACCGGGGGCTCGGCCAGGCCGGAGTTTTCCACAGCCACCCTCAGCGAGCTCTCACCGACTCGGGCAGCCGAGAGGGGCCGACCCCCTTTGCCGCTGCCCCTTCCCCAGCGGCAGGCTGAGCTGGCAGAACTGGGACAGTGAATAGCGGCAGCTCCCACCCCACCTCGCGCCAGGACACCTGCACCTCACCCCGGCTCTTACCTATGAGATCGCGGGCCATCTCCTGATCCTCCTGCATCCGGCACACGTCGCTGAGCTGCAGAAGGGAGTCCACGTGGTACGGGTTCATCTGAAGCAGCAGCTACAGAAGAGCACGAGCTTGATTACGTGACGGCACAAACCACAGGTTTCTCGTGGGCTCTGCCGACGAGGCAAGCTCTGCAAGTGCAGCAGGGGGGCAAACACCCCGACACGGCACCCGAGAGAGAGGGGCCGCTCTTGCCCCTGGGTGAGGAAATCCTGTCCCACAGCATCAGAACGCCAATGCTCAGACCCTAGTGCAAGGCTGAGGACGCACCTCACGCGGAAGGCTAAAACTATGGATTAAAAGTACCCAAAAGCGGTCACGCTGGGTCGGAGCAGAGGTCCATCCTGCCCTGTCCCCAAAAGCAGGTGCCTGGGAAAGAGGACACCAAGCTGGGCCCGCAGGATGACTCCCAGCACACTCCAAGCTGCCAACCTTTGGGGGTTCGGGGACCCCCACTACCAACAACGCCACTGATTTAAGGGTGTCTCCTCCTGTGAACTGGTTCACCGAGTGAGCCAGGTACCCTTCCAGCCCCCCGGCTCTGCCATACAGAAAGCCACCGCTTAAGCACATAGAACGGAGAACCTCCCTTTTACCCCCAACGTGCCAGCTTCATCCCTGTGCTGGAAGGGGCGGCAGGGAGGTCTCTCCCCAGCCCACGCAGGACCAGAGCCCTTGACCGCAGCTTCCCCCAGGCACCTCCCTCCGGGCCAACCCAGCTTTTCCAGCGCTGAGGCCATGCCAGGCCTTTGACCATCTTTGCCGTTCTCTGAATCTCTCCCTGCTCCACCACACCCTTTGGAAGGCGAGGCCCCAGAACCGCACACAATATTCAAGATGCAAGCAGCCGGCGCGGTTACATCTTTGTTTTACTCTCTATCCCTTAATAATTCTGAGCATTTGATCAGGCTTTTGCTTCCTCCAGGTACCAAGAGGACATTTTGACACGTCTACCGCAGTTCCAGGATCCAGCTCCTGAGCGGTAATGGATTAAAATTGTTTTTCTCCAGGCTTCAGAACAGAAGTTTAACCACACCCCAAAAACCTCCATGTTCACTAGCTGTATTATAAACGGGCTACTTCTTCCAAGTACCTAAAACTCAGTTTCGCTATAAAAATACTGAAGCTACTTCAGATCTCCTCACAGTTTAGTTTTGGGATTTTTTTTCCCCCCAAAACAGAAAAAAATATAGCTTCAAAAGCTCCAGAAGTCGTACATCTGCAGGGTGCCGGCCAGCACGACCGCCTACAGCACAAAGCCTTTATGTTCTAGGCTGTCCCAGCCCAGCGCCTTTGCCTTGGTGCCACTTGCCTGACGTTTCACCCCTCCCTTGCTTCAAGTTCCTTTCTAGTTCTCATTTTGGGAAGAGATGGAGCACCTAGGGGCACTGTGATGGGGAAAAACGCTCTTCATGCACTTACAACTTCACCAGCAAGACCCTTTTAACCCACTAGCAAGAGCAGAAAAACACCCTCTGAGCAGGAATCATGTTTTGCACACTGAAACCACAGCAGCAAGGCAGACCTGGGCTCCGGCTATGCGAAAGAGTGGCTGTCCCAGACAAACCGGTTGGGGGTTTGAAGTACTTCTGGCACGGACGAACCCCCGGCCGTTAGATTTTTACCCTTAACGTAAAATTGAAAGCCTAAGGCTGTAGGAATACCTTTGAATGTAGCGGGGACAGAGTGTAGAGACTAAAACGTACCACGGGAAAGCCATCCCACCCTGCGCAGCCGCGTGAGAGAGCGTTCGAGCCGTCCGTAGGACGCTGGCTCTCAGGTTGATCGCTGCTGCGCAGGAACTACCTCGCACCGTTTAATGCAAATCCCTCAGTCCAGTCAGCAGGCAGGACTGATGAGCTGGGGCGAGCCGTGGCCAGGAGCAGAAGGTAGGAAAGCAGAAGGAAGTAAACTTTATTTAGTGGGCAAGGGCCTCTTCAAGAAACTTCTCCAGGACATGTATCCGAGCTCATGTGGCCAGGGTTTTCAGGGCAAAAATACCTCAAATTTTGGTTCAGTAGGGTGCAGAGCAATTTTACTGTTGCTTATTACTACAAACTCTAAATGTTACCATACACTTTAATGAGCTTGGACATGCATTAAGAACTTTCAACACAAAGACTCGTTTTGCTGAAATACCAAGAAAAGACACATTTTTCATCCATGCAAGAGGTTATAAATAGAACAGTTGTTAGTTTAGATTCCCATTTAAAGATCGGTTTATAAAATATTTTCCCTTTCCAGCATGAAGGGCTGAGACAAGGGAGCTTTATTCCCTTTATGCTCTTTCAGGCAGCGGTCAGTTCCCGCAGGCTCCTCTTGCAGATGGCTACCTGGCACGCCCTTGGGCAGAGCCACCGAGGCTCGGCCACCAGCCACTGGGCCTCATCTGCACCTTATCTTACGAATGCAGAGCTCAGCAAGCGATGCTGCCTCGCCCCAAGCAGAGCGGGCGCAGGGCTCCGCTGCTCACGATGAGATTGGCGAAAAATAAGCACCGGGATGCATCAGCCCACCTCCCCTGCCAGGGAAAGGGGCTGCGGGAATGCGGGAGGTAACGGCACGGGCAACCCAATTTCACCACGTACCACAATGTTGTTGGGGTCCATGGACTCCACAGCGTCCAGGAACTTGAACTGCACTTGCTGGTACTCGCGGTGGTGCTCAAAGGTGAAGTACTGCACTCCCCTCCTGGTGTCCACCAGCTGCATGGCGATACCTAGAGGGTGCACGGGGTGCAGTGGGTACCACTGCTGCCAGCCTGCGAGCACAGCGGCAGGAGCAGCTCTTCCTGCTTTCTTCTAAGACAGAAAGCTCCTTCACACCACTGGATCCAAAGCAAGCCGTGTTTTCAGAAACCCCCAGAGCATTTCCCTCTCCTTTCCCTCCTCCCACGAGTCCAAGTCTGAAACCCACCCGAGAAGCCCAGGCAGCTTGCCCTCCCCACGGGTATTTCCCATTATCCAGCACGACTGCTGCAAGAGGGGAAGCACTCATCACCTGCTACCTCCAACAAGGGGAGGAAAAAAAGCTCAGATGCTAAGATATAACAGAGTTCTCCCTGTAGAGAAAGGAGGTATTTCCATCAGCTGACGAGCAGTTCCCTTTCTGCATCAGCCAGCGTGAAGTCCGGGCCTGGCAGCTGATGAAAGCGACTCCAGTTTCCGTGCACGGAGGCTCTAGGAAAGCCACGCTGGCCGAAGTGGCCACCCATGCCAGACCGATGGGCCCTGTCGGCTAGGGGCAGCACGGTGCTTCGGGAGGTGGCCGAAAGCCTCACCTGTTTTGCTGTAGCGTGGCCAGGTGTTCTTGGGAGCCGTGAGCCATGTGCTGCGGACATACTGGCGCTGCCTTTGCCTTGGCCTGAGGAAATAAACACAAGAGGTCACAGTTTCTCCGTACTAACAGAACGAGGAGGGCTGAAACCAGGAAGAAAAGGGATGATACAGGGAAAAGGAGATCCAACTTCTTCCTCAGCTGCAGCCCTGCCACATGGAGTTTTGGCCCAGAGCTTTTAACATGTTTGCCTTTGAGGCACAACATACCTTTGCTCCAGCTCTGCCTTACTTCAACCATTCCTCTTTGGGCCAGCCAGTGCCTCCAGCATTTCCACTTCAATAGCTTCTCTCCCGTTTTTATTCCTGCCAAGTTCTCAGCTGCCTCTGCTTCAAACAGCTTCCCAGGTCCAATTAAGAGAGCCCCATATCCCTCTGACTCATCCCAGCAGTGCCTTCAAATGTCAACTGATTTAGTTTAAGCCGCATTCACAAATGCGACCAATTTATTGGTTCAGGGCAGGAGGAATTCAGAAATCAACGCCACTCTAAGAAAGTCACGTCTCCCCAGTAAGGGACTGCTGCTTCTTCCTCAAGCACTAAATATTCCTCCACAGACACTCTCGGAGAAGGCTTCCGCTTCCACCATCACTGCTCTGAGCTTATACCCTCCTTATGAGCACATTTTGCGACCAGCTCAGGAAAGCAGGGATTTCTGGATAACAGCGGCCACAGCGCAATGGGTAACTGCAGAGAGACCTCACGCCCACGAGCAGTAGGTTCCCTGGGCCCCCGAAAGCAAGCACGTGAGACCCTCTGGTAAGTATTCAGGGTCCGCTCTGAAAGACTTCAGAGACTTTGGAATAGCAACAAGTGACAAATGCTGGAGAAAGAAAAAAAAAATATCTAAGAGTCTCTACTCTATGAATTTGAGTGAAAGGACTTTAGAAGGGGGTTTGACAGTAACTGAGAGGGGAAAGCAGCAGAAGAAAAAGCAAACGCTAGCAAAAGCCCGGAGGAGTCTTGCTCCCCCCTCATGTGTATCACAAAAAACATTCTCCTGTCCCAACAAGCGACTACTAAATGAGTGAGACACCCTGGATTCCCTGCCCAGGTGTGGCACTAGGGGCTCGGAAAGCCGTACCAAGGGAAGGACAGACACACCGCCTCGGACTTTGAAAGGGTTTAATATTTAGTTCTGGACTAACCTCTGATCGCCAAGAACAGCGCGAGCCCCAAAGTATCTCTTCAACTCATTCTCTGGATTCAAGTTTCTGAGAAGGTTGAAACAAGAGAGAAAAGCTACCGTCAGTTAAACACGGCCAAAAGCCTCGCGCGCGTGTCTTCTCCATCAGTGCCAAGCGTTCTGCACCTCGCTCTGCCCCCGGCCAAGGCCCTGCGCTGTCACACGCCCCACTGATCTGACCCAACAAACCGAACGGAGCCTAAAAACGGTCAGAATGGTTGAACGAGGGTTTCGATGCCTCCCAGATGCATGCTTCCTTCGTGCTCTGCTCCTAAGCAGCGCCGAGCTGGGGAATACTTCTGCTGCCCTCTCCAGGGCAGCTGGGGCCTGCATCTGGGACCCTCCCGGGCCAGGAGCACGCGCTCGGGGTACGCGTGCCTGGAGAACCCGAGGTGCCTGCTGCCGAGCCTAGCAGCGGCAGCCTGCAATTCGGGGCAAGCACCGTAATCACTGCACGGAGGCTGGCGAGGATTAAAAATATCTTTTGTTAATAGAAGGATCTCGTATCAAAGCATGACAACACCTACAGTGTTCTTGATCTAACATTTGGCCCGAGAAGGGAGGCGTATTTGAGAGGGGTTTCTCTCTGCCATCCAGCGAGCAGGGCTGAAAGAGAGGGAGTGGGAAGGCTGAGATCCAGCACTGCCAACTCTCACCCACACGGAGATTATCCGGCTCTCAGAGTTTTCTAAATCGTGTTTACTTGGCCAGAGATGTCACCGAGGCTTAAAACCACCTCTGGATAAACAAACGCTCCTGCCTTAACCAAAGCCTGCCTGCACAGGCTGCGCTAGCACCGAGCACCCGCCAGCCCAAGGCTCAATTTTGATGTTTCAAAACCCAGACTGGTTAAGTCGTCCCAACTACAAGTTTAAATGTTTTCTCCAGAAACAGAAAGAGCCGCCAGCGTCTGCGCCAGCCCGGGGCTCCAAAACACGCTGGACCCACGCGCCAGCCCGTTCCCAACGGGCCCAGATGTTACAGGTCTCGAGTCTGAGGCCGATTCATTCTCCAGCTCTTGGAGAAGCTTGGCGCTTAGTCCACTTTGTTGATGGTGACATGCGGGAAAGGTTAGACAAGTCTAACCAGCTTTCCTGGTGAAATTAGCTCCTGGCACTGCGGAGCCCTCCTCAGGAGCAGCACATGCTGTCCTGGGGGCCGCTGCTCACAGCGCCCGGCCTGAATGCAGCTAGCCAGCCGGCCGGGCGAGTTTGATTGCAAAGCTTTATGCACCAGGGCTCTCTGCAGAGGTTCCCCTACAGAGTCACAGAGTATTCTGGGCTGGAAGGCACCTCTGGAGGTTAATCTGGTGCAGACACCCACTCAAACCAGACATGACGGCAGAGAATTCCAGTCACTGCTCAAAACCAAACACCGCTCTAAGAGCGATGGTTAGAAACGGGCTGTGCACAACCACTGCCACAACCCCTCCCAAGCAAGGTACGGAACGACGGCCAGATCACATGGATAGGCTCCCAACTCCCTTCCTCGGGGGAAGAGACATCCCTGTCACGCCCAAGGCCAAAATCAGGAAGGAAGCAAGCACTACCTGTGCTCTACGTAGAGCAGAGGCCGGCTGTCAGTGATTATTCTGCTCTGGGTTTGCTGCAACAGCCCGTTGGTGTCCTCGATCTTCTCCAGCAGGCTGTCGATGTCTTCCAGGTCGTTGTCTTCCTTAAGATAGGCACACGCAAATACAAGGCAGTTATTACAGAACGAGTCACCACAGCACGCAGGTCACCCGGCTGCCTCCAGCCCCTGCTGCCACCTCATCGCCCACCTCGGGTGTGTGCAGCCTGCGTCTTACTGAGGCCTCCTGCTCTGCACCCAGCACCCTTTATTCCCTCAGGAATCCCACCCAGAGCCTGCCTTCCCTGTCCCACTGCCCCCGAAAGGGCTGGCTGCTGTTCTCCGCTCGCTCAAGGTATCACGATAGTGAGAAGTTGCCCTTCACACCATCATGAGTCTGAACGTGCCAGCAGAATATAGCGTGGGCAAGAGCTGGCCACGGGAGTCCCTTCCAGCCTAGCATGAAGCTCACCGATCCATGGGGACCCGTCTGCCCCTTCCCACCCAGCCTGCGCTCTGCTTTGGCTGGTTTATTTATACTACAATCCCTAAAATATCAGGAAATGTTGGGGTGCTGATTTTAATGATAAATGTTTAAATAATCAGCCTTTACTGTCTGATTTCCACGGAAACATTGAGCTACGGCTGTGACCCTCATAATAAGATATCAAGCACCCGCATGGTTTTAACCCAGCCCGAATCTATTGCGCTCTCACTTTCCCCATCTTCGGACAACCCAAAGAATATGTCCAGCGGTGCACACTCAACAGTTGTAGAACACCTTTGTCCTGATTTTCCTCTACTTTTCCCCTAGAAATAGCAAGTGACGCATTTCTTATGCGGCCGTTTCACATCCTCCTCGTGACGTACGTGGGTGGAACACGGAATTCCATTCATGACACCCAAACAGCACCACGAGCTTGCCTTTTCCAGCTAAATATAACCACTCCACGTGGAGAGGATACGTGAAAAGTTTATAACGTGCTTTGCATTTAAGTGCTTGAAGAAAGGAAGTATTATCTCTAGCCAGCAAATCAAGCTGCCTGGTTCTGGGTATGAAGCTTCCCTGGAGCCCGCCGCTGGCAGGAGGCACCCTATTGCTCGTTATTCTCGGACTGGGAGAGGAACTGGGCTCTTTGATGGGCTTCTCTGCCTTAACACCTCGCTCTGAGCTCGCCCAGCTGAACTCCTGGGGAGGAAGCGGCCAGCTGGGCACCAACACCGACGCCACGGCTCACCCGGTCAGCACTTCCTTTGCTAAACGTCCTGAGCCACGGTACGTTGATCTCCGCCGAGTGAATAGATAAGGCTCTTAAACCTTAGCACAAAGCTAGCTCCCACTCAAACTTTATTTCTGCTGAATTTAGAAGACCAGGGGCAGCGATCTGTTGCGTCTCCTAGCCTAGCGCAAGCAGCTAAAGCACGCTCAAGCATACACTTTTGTCTCTTACGGTTTTATCCACAACAAACACAGGCACAGGATAAAGTTCTCACTTCAAGGACACCTCCTTAGGGGTAGACAGCTCAGTCGGAGAGAGCTGCTGTCCCCTTGCTCCCTTCACCGCCGAGGGGACGGGGCAGGTCCCACGGGAGGAGCACCTGGCAGCGTCCGTGCTGATAACACGCGGGCAGATGCTCCTGCCAGCATTCGGCTACCAGGTGGCAGACCACGGGGAAGGTGCGCAGCTGTGCACGGAGGAGAAGGGGACGTGAATGGTGGCTGGCAGCGAGAGCTCGGTATGGCTCAGCGGAGCCAGGAGAGCTGCCTAAGTAGGGCAACGAAAATGTAATGAAAATGCAAACCCCCTCGCGCGGTACCCCCTCCCGTGCAAAGCCTCGAGGCAGAGATGAAAGAAGATGCCGCCGTGAGGATTTCAGCTCTAAACACCTGCAGGAGAGCTGCGCCGGTCCCGGCTGCTTGAAGCCCCGCAGTCGGAAGCTGCTGTTGCCATTTTGTACTTTTAAAAATGCAAAAAAGGAGCATTTTTGCCTCAAAATCTTTTCCGCAGCCACCTTGGAGTAGCCACTTTGTCAACCCCAATGCAGAAATTAGCACAGCCGCTAACTCTGCAAGCAAATGCGGACATACCAGCGTCTCCCCTGCTGAAGTTTTCTTGGCTTTCCTTTTCTTTTTCTTCTTTCGTGGCTTGTTACTCAACACAGGCTGCAAAGAGAAACGGAACAGCTGTCAGAGCATGCCCACGGCTGGCAGGGGTGAAACCTCCGCCGGGGAGAAGAGCGTTTCCTGCCGGGATGAGCATGCCAGGAGGGCCCGTCAGTGAAGCCAGTATCTGTCCTTCCAGGTTTGTCAGCGAGTGGAAATGAAAACACAACAAGAAGATGGAGGGAAGCACCAAAGGCTTACAAATGTAAGGGTTAAATCTCCGCTGACTTTCATATCAATGTCTGAGACTACAAAATCAGGCGAGAAACAGTTTAGATGTGCCAGGTGGGGAGGAAACGCTTCAGCCCTCCTTCACTCCCTACAATAAACGTCATTTCTGCCTTTCTAGCCAGCGTGACAGTTTCACCAGTCGTTCTGATTTCCACAGAAACCAACAGCTGCCCGAAAGCACCAGCTGACACAGGCTCCTCTCGCTGCCGATGCACCTACTTCGGCTGACGACGCTGCGTGGCGTTCCCTAACGCGACAGGCACGTTCTGTCCACGCTGGCTCTTCCCCAGGGCACACAGAGCTAAAAAAGCACATTTCCAGGATCTAGCAGGTAGAACAGGGAATAACAGGGTTACCAGACCAACCCCGCAGCTCCCGAGCTGATTTCAGAACCAGGGGAACGCGCAGCCCCAATTTGGTTCTATCAAACGGCGGGAAGACGCCTGCCGAGGGCTCCCACGTTTGTAGCCGGGGAGCTCTGGCAAAGCGGCAGGTACTCCCTGCAGTGTTTACACAGCAAATTCACCGGGTCAGGGCCCGCTGGAGTCACCGCTCACGTGGGGACCGGCCGAGCAGAGCCCACGCTGCACGTCTGGAGTGCTCCCGAGCCCCTGGGCCGGCTGAGGCCACCAGCGCAGCCGGACCGTGCTCACACTGGGGCCTTTGCTCCTCTGGCCATGCCGCCTGGCACCCAAAACCCACGGGACATACCCCAAATGCTGAGCCCTAACGGGCGAGGCTGGGGGGCCAATCCCCCATCGCTCCCCTTGTCTCCAGTAAGACACGGGCTAGACTTGCGATGTCAAATCGTTAATTAAAGTGCCCCTTTCCTTATGTGCTTCTGCAAGGAGACGCTTCCGAGCTGTTACAGGCCACAGGAGGGAACCTTAACCCAAACCAACAACAAAACGCTTCAGAAAAGAATAAGATCAACGTTTGGTTTACATTGCTCGGAGTCTGCGCACCATTCACTCCGAAACAAACGCTTCACCGAGCATTTGCCCCCTGCAGCCCAGCCCCGCGTACGGTGCAGAGCTCAATTAATCGTGCAGTGAAGGCAGCGGAGAAGCGATCCCCAATTTGGAATCCCAGGGTGCTTTCCCTCCTGCGTGCTTTGCCTGACCTCGGCGCTCGCGAGGACGCGGCACAAGGTCCTCCCCAGGAGGCTGTAAAACCTCCCCAGATCCCAGGCACAAACCTGACCCTCAGCACCAAACTGCTCGTTCTCCTCCAGATCCGAGTACCCGGGTTTAAGCTCCCTGTGTGCATCCCTCCCCTGAGGCTCACATCCTCAGCCTCTGACAAAACCCAGGCACAAGGGAAAACAAACACGCTTGCCCGTCACCACAGCGCTCCTCAGCGCACACAGAGGCAGGGAGATAAGAAACCTTCTTCCTGCGCCTCGCATGGCGACGCCGTCATTGCTGGATACCCGCGGTTTAGTTACCGTTTGGTCCGGTTGCTCTGCCTCCTCCCCATCGCCTTCGGCCTCTTCAGCTCCAGCCCCTTCGTTGTTCCCTTCTGCTGCGTCCCGCTCGCCGAGCCGAGCATCCGCTCGCTCCTCTCCGGCTGGCGGCTCATCCTCCGACTCCTCGGCGGTGATCTGCACAAACAGACGGACAAGCTGCAGAAACAGCCGGCATGGGGCTGCGCTCTGCCCTCTCCTGCGCCCGAGGGGGACACAGAATTCCCCAGGGATCTGATCTCTTCTGCTCAGCTGCCCAGCTGGCTTCTCCAGCACACGGACGGGGACGACCCTTCGTTTTAAGTGCGTCACCCAGCAGGTGCTTGAACAGCCCCGCACCCAGCGACTCGCCGGAGGGGAGCACGGGGCCACAATGACGTGCCCACGGCACAGCACAGCCGGCAGAAAAAAAGCACGGCCTACCTGGACCCTGCTCTTCCTTGGGAAGAGCCTCCAAAACCAGCCTACGCTCGCACAGCCAAGCCTCGGGGAAGGAGAGGGAGCCCAGAGAGGAAGGACCGGGCTCCGTCACCCTGAGGTGCCATTGCCTCACCCCGACCACCAGCCCCGGGGCCTGGCGGGGCTGGGAAGGGGGCAGGAGCGTTCCTAAAACTGGTTTCACCCACTGTGCGGTCACCCTGATACTCAGGCCCAGCTCTGACAACATCCAGCCCACCCAGCCTGTCCTGAGTCTCCCCCCAATTGCTGCCC
>VZTV01069113.1:0-14075 GCA_013400875.1 Anhinga rufa | reverse complement strand
GCTCAGACGTCTCCCTCCAGCCCCATCATGTCTTGCTCAGAGCTCCACGCTGAGCACCAGCGCCGCAGGCAGACAGAAGGCAGCTCAGCTCTGCGACGCTGGAGGACGCCATGTGCCGTAGGGGGACAGGCAGGTGCAGAGACCTTTAGGTGGTATCTGCTCAGCATCTTCTTGGCAAGCTTGGGAGATTCCTGCATATGATACAGTCTCCTCTCGTGACTGGCTCCAGTTTCCTTTTAATGTTATAGAGCAAGATGACATCCAGATGCTTTGACTCTCCAAGATGACATCAGGAGTAGCAGCAGTCTGGCAGCTCTCAGGATTGTGTCACAAGCCTCCTGTGTTGGCTTGGTTCTCCGAAAGCTCCCATTCTCACTGTGCTGGGAGGAATATCCTTTGCTCTGAAGCCCAGGAGGCCCAGCTAGCCTGGGCTGTGGTCGCCATGCTCCCAACAGGGAAAGCCACCTTGTGCTGGAGTGGAGCCCGACTCCTTCCTGGGGAGGAGGTGCTGACCCTTTGGGCAGAGGCCTTGGAGGAAGAGCTCCCACCTCCGTCCCTGCACCTGAAGGAGGAGAGTGGAGTGGCCGGAGCTCCTCTGTCCCCTCGTCCTCCTTCCCCACCCGAAATCTGATCTTTCCCTCCAAGAGCCTGTTGATTCCTATAGACGGAGGTTGAGATGCTGATGGGCTCAGGTGTTTTTGTGCGCAGACTTCCTACCTTCATTTGTTCTAAACATAACCAATTTGTCTATTCTTATTAAAAAGACACAAGTTTGTGAGCAGAGTAACCCTGTTTTCTCCCCAGAGCAATGATTCTGTAGTTGTTATCACTGAATGCCCGTGACTGAGTATTTTTGCGTTCATAAAGTGCTGGCTATCCATGAATAACGAAGCGTGGCAGGCTGCTGCGTGGCTATGGATGTGGGCAAACCTGGGGGGCAGGAGGCTGCGGAAGGGGTCCCCCTGTGTCTGGTCAGGGTCCCAACCCCAGCAGCCCCCGTAGCTGCTTCCCCAACCTGCAGGGACCATGAAAGCAGTTCCTTATGCTCAACCCTTTGTAGCTGAGGGAGACGCTCATCCCAGAGCACCCCACCACCTGCCCACGACAGGGCATGAGTTGTCTGAGGATTAAAGTGATGAAGATGATCTGGAAAATTCCTCCTGCATATGAAAACAATGGTAATCAATTTTAATATATTTTGAACAAGTGATCAAATGAATGATTTACAGACTTTGGCCAGCAGACGGGGACACAAACAGGACAAAACAATACAGGAAAAGCCATTATTTAAATCTATGTTGTTAATAAAATTTACAGTTATTCAGATGCAGTCATTTTCCAAATCTCGTTTACTTTTCAGCATGAATGTTGCTCATTGCACTGTACAATGAAAATAAATGAGCTAATCTGCTTGTGCTGCAGCGACAGGGTCCAAGGTTTCAAGGATTATCATTTAAATATTTCTTCCCCTACAGCTTTTGTTTTGTGAATATAATCACCTCTTACAATAAATTACATCTAAAGAGAAAATTTTGCAACTGGGCTACGTACGACCACCTGATTTAGGGAGTTTGACATGAGAAGAAAGGTTGCCACTAGTACGTGTGTACGTAAGTGCATTTTTTGTGTGTCTGACCTGCATCAGTTGGGCCAAGCCCGCCCGAAGTTGATGCTGTGAACACTTTGGTGACGCAGCTGGGAGGGGAGAGGAAGGGGGTTATGGCAGGAGGCAGCTGGGAGGTTTTGGTCGCATCCAGCTGCTCCCCAGCCCTTCAGGGAACCCAGCCAGGCTGTTCATCCCCCAAGAGCCTCATCAGTTCAATCCATCTCAGCACTGCCACCGAGAAGTGACAGTGTCACAGAGAAGTATTAATTTTTTAAAGAACTTAAAAAAAAACCCAACCAAAAACACAACCCCCCCAAAAAACCCACCCAACCACCTGACCTGCAGACTCATGGCCTACAGGTACACACACACAAAAAAAAAGACTGCAGAGACCTATAACAGTGTCATAACCATCACTGGATCAGTTGTGGTAACTAGATATGTCTAGGCTCAAAACATCACTTAAAAGGAAGCATCACATTTTTTCAGTTAAAGGAAGTGTCAAAGAAAGTATGTCTTTTTTTTTTTTCCAATTTTTTTCCCCCATCTGGAGCATAAAATAATTTACTGCCTTTAATGCCAATAACTCATTCTACCTAAAAGTCATCCACCTCCGAGGCAAAGATGCAATAAAACCTGCACACAAGGGACCTGCCCACTGAACGACGCAGGTTCTGGCGCGGGGCTCCCCGGCCAGCCAGTGCTCACGGGCTCCGACGTGAACCATGGCTCGCACAGGTGTTAAAGCCCTAGTGCATTTGGAGAATATCTAGGGCTTGGCTAGAGTAGATCTCTAAAAAGCCAGAAAAGTGAAGTAGGATGTCATAAACCCAATGCTTTCTCATTTAATGATGCAATAATGTTGCATGTGCCATTTATACTGCTCTCGGTTTCAAGTCTGCTCACAGGATTGAAGTCTGTTGGCTAAGGAGCAACATCTGTAAGCGATGGAGACTCCAGAACACTAAGTGACAGCAAGAAATAGCTTTCCTTACTCTTTTAAGAGTGCTTAGAGTTCAAAGTTTTTACCTAGGAAATTAAAATTTGGTTTTTGTACCAGGTAAAGTAAGAAAATAGTTATGTTCACATGCTGTGCTTATACTTTCAAGAAATTATCTATAATAGAAAGTAAAGAATTTATATTTACGTACAGCAATATTACTATACTTCCCTTACCAAAGGAGGAGAATGGAGACTTCCCTCCCTATTTCTTATTAAAGGCCAAAACCGTGCTAATGGCCTTTGGCCAGGTTAAAAAAAAATTTCCAGTACGTTGTTAACTTACAGAAGGAAATGTGAAAAAGTTTCAGAAGTCAGATTTGTTTTCTTCCATCTGAGGCTGTGTACATATCAGCTAGGACCTTGCTACTGTTTCATTAAACAAACTGAAGTACCATAAAGTTTTCAACATAAACCTATTTAAAAATAAATAAAAAAAGAGAAAATAATCATAAGGCTTTTGATCCCAAGAGCCAAGTTAAAGTACACTTTTTTTTCCCCCCAGACACATTGAAGAAATTTATGAAACTTTCACAGAAGACGAAACCCTGGATGAAGAAGTAATGGAAGGTAACAGCACAAAGAGGGAACCAGACCTCGCAGATGCAGGCAGTAATTCCCCTCCCACACCAAGAGTGATTCTTCTGAAGAGCTAACCGCACAAGAAGGAACAACAGATAAAAAAAAAAAATCATGTAACACATTAAAACTAACTTCTGATAGTCTGACAAAACATGTAAGAAAAAGAAAGCATCATAACCTTCTTAGAGACCAGACCAATTCTGTTGCAAAGCTCCCTATGGAACCAATAACGGTTTAGACCCTGTAAGTCAGAATACGGTCTGCACACACAATTTATAAAATTACCTGTATAAAACACCACCTCCCTTCCCCGCTTCATTAAACCATCTCTTTTTTTACAATTACCTGATACACAAGAAATCCCAGCAACCTCTCCCACTGGGCTGCCCTACCGTGGGTAACTAACTCGAAACACCCCAGTTAAAGCAGAAGCCATTGAGTTTACTTTGGCAGCAATGCTGATGCTTTATATAAACCGGGGCTTTTTCCACAGCAATGACTTGAGCATTTCATTTGGGATTTCTCTGGAGCTTTTAAATCTGTTCTCTGCAGTGCTACATTAAAATTTCTCCAATAAATAGCATAGTATGTCTCTCAAATTGAGACATATTTTATAAAATTATATTCAAGACATAATGGTAAAAGAAACAGAAATGTTCTCTTTTGGAACTGTTGCTCTTTTCTAGACCCAGATTCAATTTTTGGGGAGTTACCACAGAATTCACTGATCAAGACCAACCTCCTCTTTCCAAAACCCGCACGTCCCAGGACATCGTACAAGACATTGGCAAGACATCATCCGCTTTCCACTAACGAATGGGTAAGCAGCTGACCTAGACCTTGTGTACTTGTGCAGAGGAACAGTATTTTTCTTCATTTCCTTTGTTTTCCTCTAAAGCTGATCATGACTTGCATCGCACTAGAGAGCAGTCAGTAGAAGGACTGTAAGTAAAATGTAAGCAAAGTTTTAAAATTACAGATTCCTCCATCATGGAGAAGGCACTCTCTTCAGAAACGTCATCTCCATTCACATCTCTCAAATAGCCACTGAAAATTTAGCCTGGAAAATCACTAATGGAAATCCAGGTCTTCTGCTCTAGTCTAAGAAACACCAAAGTGCATTTTTCACGTCTATAACACAAGTGATATTATGTGTAAGACAACATATTTTGATGTAAATATATCGAAATAACTCTTCTCTTTTCCTGTAACGTACTTGACACCGAACACATAAGTTGTCCTAAACAGAAATGTCTCAGCCAACCAAAAATTCTATTTGATTGTTCAAAAAAAGAAAGAGAAAAGGTGGACAAAATTGTACTGGAAATGTTGAAGGTGTTTGTAAAAGGTCACCGAAGGTGGTTAAGGAGTCAGGGGAGGAGGGACAGCATAGCTGACTGCCTGCAGACCCATTTCCCACCCTGCTGGCTTCGAGCTGCAGGAGGATGGTGGCTCCCACGCATCCAACATACAAACTCAGGGTGCTGCTGCAATTCCCTCCCTACCAACAGGCAACTGAGGGTTTGATCCAGGAGTCTCATTAGGCTCATCATCATTTCAGACATATTTAGAGCCTGTGCTTTTGCTGTTGCAGTAAACGTTTAGCAACTGCCAAATATCTGATCACCACCAGTGAAGAGAGACCCATTAAATTGTCTTGAGGCACATGTCTCCTCAGTCACTGTCTTCTCTTTAAATCAAAGTAGTGTACTAAGTGCCTCCCGGATACCATTGCAGTCCCATAATATGCACTCATTTCTGGGTATGTTTTGCAATTTTCTTTGTATGACAGAAGGAAAATAATCTATCAAATTTTAAACCCATGACAGCTCAACTTTCAGTAATCTTATTATACCCCATAATAGACTTTCTCCCACCACCACTGAAATTTTAAGATCTTTCTAGGTGAAGGTGATGAACTAGAAGACCAGGAAGCAAAAGCGCAAGTCCTGGAAAACACCCGTAAGAGCAAGCCTGCACAAAAACACTTGGTGGATGTTGGTGGGATGTTCCTTCCTCCTGCACCAGCTCCAGGCCCGTTCTTCGGTAGAGAAGAAATATAACTTGCCCAGTGCAATACGCTCACAGGCTGAGCAGCCACAGCAAGGAGGAGGACATCAGCTTTACCCTGCTCTATTTCACTGGTGCTCTCTCCCAGAAAAACCACCCGCTGGGAAACTCTGATCAGACACCGTTTAATTCAAACATGAAGAGCCTGAACAAATGAAATGATCTGCCTTTGTGAAGGACTGTGTCATGCTATGGGTGTCAAGCGCTAACCATATGCGATTTTGTATGAGGTATGTAAGATTTGGATACAATCCCTGACAAACAGTGCAGGTAACCAGCAGGTAACCTCATCCAGCTGATATTTGTTGTTCCTCCTGCTGTGGATTAGAGCTGCTTGACTAACAGAAGCTCTAATTTGTGCTCTGTATGGGGACAACAGCCCAAGCAGGCAAACTATCAAAAAAAGTGAGATAAAGATTTTGAAAGAAGATACAGTTGAGAGGAGCTTGCCAAGACAAGCCTTGCTGGTGTTGAAATCTTCCTCCCAGATGGCTACTCAGGGAAGAGTCCCCATGACCCTCGGTTGGCTTCTATATACAATACCCATGTCAGGGTGTTCAGTATTCCAGTCCACGAGTAACTCGTCTTACTAAAAGTTACAAAAATTATTGTTTTCTTTTACTTTGATGATTTGCACACAAGGAAGCAGAAGCTGCTAATGTTTTTCCATACGCTATTAATTTCAACCTGCTAGCATATGTTAAGGAGAAGATTGCTTTTTCCTCGTAAAAGCCAGTCCAACACTAAGACAGTGTCTTCTGTAGCCGCCTGTTCCAGAGACGAGCAAATCTGGCTAGGAGTCTTTGATTAAAACCCCCACTCTGGCCCCATCGCATCATATTTTCAAACAAAATAAAGATGGCTCAACTATTTTGATCTCTGAATGCTGCCTTACGTAGAGGTCAAGAGTCACCATGCAGGTTTTGAGTGGCTGGTTGTCAACTTAATATCGATGTGGTGATTTATGAGGAATTAACATTATGGATCGTTTACACAAGTAAACTGTTCTTGCCTACAAACCCAAACAAGGGAATTTCTAACTAGGCCTAGTCATTTCTGGAAAAAAAAAATAATCATATTATCTCACACAGAAAAGAACCTCCTCTATACAGCAGCGTATTTCCTCCATTTTCATACAGATTTTCTTAAAAAGGCATTTCTCAGACATCCCATGGGCAACTGTTCAATGCTTTCCCTGGCTGCAGCCTCGCATACAAATCAAATCGGTCCCAGCGCACAGTACGCCTGAGCAGACCTGCTTGGTTTTAGCACCACGCCAGGTCTAGCACGAATCCAGCTGATGCTCACCTCTCCTTCAGTCATTTCTAGCAATAAACCCCCAATATTTATTAATGGGTAGAAACTTAAAGACTGGCATCAGGTTGTGGTCAAGCAAGACACCTATCTTCTCATGTCATCCATTCTCCACATATAATACGGATAAATGAACTTCGCACGTTAAATAAATTAATAAATTTATAAATTATATAATAATAAAATTAATAAAAATTATATTCTGGAAGAATTTATTTTAATGCGGTTTTGACTTTCAATTGTTCCATTGCTCATGGAAGACTCGCAGCTCCTAATTCACAGCATTTAAAGAGCTGCGATGCCCAAGCACCACGTGCGGTATTCGCACCACAAACCTGGCAGGATTCCCGCTCTCCTTATGACATCCTCTGCCGGGGCAACCGGTGATGTAAGCAAAGCAGAAGATGTCCACGAGAGACAGCGGACGGAGACGGGAGAGTAAGTGCTTGTGGACACTGAGTGAGTGGGGAAATGCGCTCAGCCGGGAAGAGCGTAGCAGTATTGAAAACAGCTCACGATGTGTGGATTTGAGATGCCGTCCTGCTTTAAAATAAAAAAAAGTGGGGGGGAAACCAGTAACAAAACAGTAATCATTGGGTATTGTAAACGACAAGCAGGAATCTTGTTTACTGGAAATATATGCTACACACTAACGTTAGCCCACAGTTCCATCTATTTTTCCTATCATTTTTTCTATACCTGTCGAGAATGGGGGAAGGAAGGGGAGATAAGCAAAAGAGGGTAATACCCAGCTCGAGTAACTCTGTCTGCAGGGGGAAGAATCACCATTTTTTGACCAGTCTAGGATCACAGGTTATCAGAAGTAAACTAAGAGATACTTATGTTTTGCACTAACCCTAGAGTTTTACCTGACCAAAACCAAGCCATGATGCTTATCGGGAAGATCCTGTCTCCGTTAGTGGGGAAATGCCTTTGGGGCCGGTGGCCACATGTTTTGGTTGAGTTGGGACCTGGGGATTTTTCTCTGCGGACTAGTGCATGCCACTCCCCAGATGGGAGGGCACCAAACCAAGTTCCCATGTAGAGAATTCTTCATGTTGGTTTTCTTCCGGTATTAAAAGTAAATTTGTGTTGCTTCTACAAAACTAATTATAGCCAGAGCTCACCTCACCTAAGGTAAAAATAAAAAAGATGCATTGAATATTTTCCTTGTAATATCCCAAAAGCTCAGATGCCCCAACCGACTTCCATATTTTATTTCAAAGGAAAAAGAAAACCTATGTATCCTGGCAGATCAGCACTAAAATCTAGCCTCGTTGTAGTTCCATATTGAGGATTTTTTCCTTGGAAAGCATCTCAAGGACAACCATTTCTTTTCAAAGCGTTGACAAACATTTCTATGGCTCCTGACTTACAGTGGTGGAAGGTCACCGGCTCAGTTCACACTATTTGGGTCTCTTTTCCATAGATGAAAGTTCTCACTGAGCAACTCAGCTTGGAGGCAATGATCCCTGAAGAGACTCATGGCTTTCCTAGAAAATAAAGTCTGTCTAAATCATTTAAGCAGGATAACGCCTTCTTCCTCCATGGAAGAAAGTGTCTTTCACAGCCTGTCTTATCTTTGTTATGAAAAAAAAATGCCTTTCATTCAAGTTGCAGTACAATGATCTCGTCCTACCAGTACTAGACATTCCCTCTCTCCGAGCCCATGTCTCCTAGCATTGGGTCTCCAGCATGAATAATCACTCTGCACAGGCCTGGCAATGGGCAGAGTGCAGGTTTTCTTGACATCTCTACAACAAAGTCAGGCTTCACCCCGGCTGGCTGTGTTCCCTCGTGGCGGGCGGGCGAGCTCGGCTCAGGAAATGGTGTGTTGCAAGGGTAGGTATGAAGTGAGCAGAGACTTGCAGTGCGGTAGCACGCGATCCTACAGCAAGCATTTCTGCCGGGATCCCTCTATCGATCGGCGGTGAAGCTCTGACGTGGGACTTGAGAATACCCTCAGCTGCCCAACGTGTGCGCATCCTCTGTCTGACCTCTGGCCACCTCCATATGCCGGCAATAGCTTTGCGTGCACGGACCAGACTCACTGGCCGTCACTCTCTCTGTGGCTGCATTCATCTCTTCCTCAGTCCCTAAAATGATCTCATGTGTTCAGCTTTACGGCCCTCCTCCAAGATTAGCTAGAAAAAGAAGGCTTTTTTTAGCAGAGCTAATAAAAGGAGGATGAAAATAATTGGCTTAAGGTAAAAAGTAATAACAACAACAACAAAATTTTAGGTCAGTTGTAAAGGATTCACGTAATTCCTGATATACTTACAATACAACCCAGATAGAAAGGTTCACACTTCTAGAACATGAGGTAATGTACCTACCGAGCGGGGTGTGCAGGATCCTCGGTGCTTTGACATTTGAAATCTTTACGCTGAAGAGAAGTTACATGAAGTGCCAGCCTTAGTTCAGCCAGAAACTCGGCACTTGCCGCACCAAACACTACCGAATTCAACCTCACCTTTACGATCGATCATCCCTCCGGCCTTAAAGCCCATCATATGAGAGTACTACCGTGTCAAGACACTACGAAAACTCAAACAAACCCCCAAACAAACAAACCCCAAACCAAAACCCAACAAAATACACCCAAGAGCTTTTCCCCAGTAAACCAGCAGCCTACCTGCCATCACGGCAAGCTACAGGACAGTCCTTTTTTCAGGGCCAGATTGCAGCAAAAAACTTCCTGCCTGCCTAAAACAGACCTCCCAGATGAGCATCTGTCTCTGCTCATGTTCTCAGTCTCTATAATGTAGTCAGTTGTTTGCTTTGTTTTCATGATCTTTGGGATTAAGTTATTACATTTCCAGATATTTCCCCATAGACATTTTCTTAAAGAGCTTACGTTGAAATAGTAATAATCCTTTGGATGGTCCAGATGATTGTTCACCTTATTTCTTTTCACTAGGGTAGGTCTGTAAATTAGATATCTCTTCTCCAAAGTTTTCTTGGATGAATGGTTTCATTAATAAGAAAAGAAACAAAAATCGATTTAAGCATTCAAGGCTCCAAAGAAAAATAATTTCAAAGTAAAAAGAATTTAGGAAATTTCAAAGCCCAGAGAAAAAAAAAGGACTTTATCTCTTTTCTATAAATCCTAGCTTAAAAAATAAAGGAAAAAAATAGAGCAGGTTAAAGAAACTTGCCAAGAAATGTAAAATATCATCGATAGATGTACTGATTTTCTAATGTTTCTTTCCCAATGATGTCTTCTTACGATAACTTTATCCTTTAAGCATGAAGAAATTTTGTTTGATGTTTTATTTTAAATTTCCCTTTCTAGTTTCACCCGAGCACTAAATCGCATATGGCTTTTTACGTTTGCATCCTATATAATACCTCCCTCCCCATGATGCTCACACCCTTGGAAAACAGTTAGCAGGGACACCTTGGTCAGAACCTCTAGCCTTGTTGAGCATCCACATTTCCAGTTCTCAAAGGGTTTGTGTCTTCTGCTGAGGAGGAACGGTGGCTGTAAGGCGTAAAACCAACCCCTGCTAAGAGATAACTCCTTGTAGAAGAGATGCTGGGGCGTACATGCGCGTGTGTGCATTTCTGCACACTCAAGAAAGGAAAATTCAGAAGGCATTTGTGGTTTATTGACCCCACTGATGAGCAGGACCTTCCTGTAACAAGATCTGCAAGCAAACACTTCTGCCAAATAGTCTACGAAGTGTCCCTGGCAGCAAATCATCCTATTCTTAGCTCCATATAATTTGTAAGGACATGTGAAGGCATGTGCTAGGGCATAAATCATTTACAGTACACAATTGATTCATGTGAAATTTAAGTTAGTTCACTCTGAACTCCAAACAATTACCACTGTGGTGATTTTATGGAATGTCTCTTCCCTTGGGAAGAAAGCATCTAAATCAAGCTCGGTTTCAAGACACAAAAATTAATGATAGGTATTCTCTTCTCAACCTGCAGGAAGCTGCGCACATAAATCCCCACGTCAAGATGAGACTCATATAATTTTAAGCATTACACAAGCCCCAGATTCAAAATTTAAATTAAATGCTCACCTAAACTAGGAAAACCTCTCCGTTCTTACAACTAGTTTTTTTTCACTTAAATAAAAGCAAGCACATTAAAATGGTCAGAAAAATGCAGGCTTATGAAATCACGTATTCCTGATGTCATACTATTCCAGGAAAAGTTTAGTCACACCAATTTTAAATACGGTAAACTGCTGTTCATCCCGCTGGCTGTGATTGAGAGCAAGGCTGTGTCTGCTTCTGTGTCACCGCCTTATCTGAAGGATATGGCAAATGGGTCGGGGACTCATAGCAGGAAAGAGTGTCAAAAAAAAGCAACGCCACGCCACCAACGTCAGCCACCAAGGCAGGGCGATGGAGCACACCGCCCCTCGGCAGCAAGTTTCCCAGAAGCGAGGTGACTCCAAAAGGCGAAGCAGGATGAGCGTGGGCACACAGACTGAGCTGTCCTCAGCCGAAGGAGGAGGAATCAGGGGCTTCTCCCAGGTTACAGCTTTCTCCAGACCATAAACACTAACACAAAGATCATCCGCATGACACACAGCCTCTGGACCGAGCTCTGTTGGGGCTGTACCCTGGGCATCGCTATCACAGATTAAATGGAATGGGGTTTGCAGCAGGAGAGGGTGACAGCTTAGCTGATATTTAGCCAAAAATGTAATTTTAAGTCAATAAGGTATGTTTAAGGGTTGTTATATTTATTTATAACGGTATACATATATTACTGTCATTAGCGATACGCGACTTGCTACATGTTTAGAGCACATTAAAAAGTTTGTAGAATGAACATTTTGTTCCTCCATAGACTTCAAAAGCCACAAGAAAATTTTCATCATCCAAATATGTCTAGTTCTGAGCGTCACGTGCAAGTTAAAACTTCTTTTGTCTGTGCTTGTCTCTACCTTCTGTTTAATTTTCAGATATTGCAAGTTTTCACTTAACACAACAGCCAGGAATGAATTTTTCTCTAGCGTTTCCGAAGCCGCGCCGGCCAGGGACAAAGCCCCGATCGAAGCCTTCAGACTTACGTGTCTGTAAAGTTGCCGTGAGTATTTAAAGGGTCACTCTGTTTCCCTGATTTAAAAGTCAAGATCAAAACACATGGGCCTCCCAGGACAGCGGGGAAGGAGGCAGGTCCTCGTGCCCTGCACAAACGGGAGAGGTTGTTGGTCAATAGGAGCAGCCTGGCGATGTTTAATAACAACAAATAAATTATCTTCCAGAACCAGGATCATCCCAAGACCCCAGACGGTCAAACAGCCTCCGCCACTCCGGCGTCTCCATCCCAGGGGCTGCCGCGATGGGGGCACGTTGGTACCAGCCACCCCCTCCCGCCACCCGTGGTCAGCACGAGGTGGCCGTCGGCATCGAGCCTGCGGCCAGCCCAGCCCAGCCGACAGCACCCGCTGCTTTTCATCTTTGAGCAAAAAAAGCCACCTCCTGCTCTGGCCACCAAGACGGCCGCTGCTGCAGCCCCGCCGCCGCCGGCTGCTGATGCCAGACCTCTTCCCACGCCCGCCCCCGTCACCCCTCAGGCTGCTGCGGAGGCAAATCCTCAGGTTTTTTCAGAAAAAAGGAGCAATCCAGGGCATACGCAGCTGGCATCCCCCCTGACTGCCCACTCCGGCCACGGCTCCTTTGCTCCGGCCGCACAGCAAAGCCCGTGCAGGGAAAATCATCAGCAATGCTCAAAAAACCCACCCCTGCAACCCTCACCTTCCGTCCCCTCCCAGCTCCCTGCTGTGACCCCCGAGGAAAGCCGGGGAACGGCAGCAGCCGGCGTTTCACCTCCCTGCCTGGAAATCATCTCACTGAAGGAAGGATTCACCATCACAACCTTTCCCAGGTTAAAGCAGAGTTGCCAGCCTGGAGCCAGCATCCCTGCGAGAGCCGGGGCTCGGCCGCTGCCGGGGGCTGCAGGGAGGGACGGTGCCGAGACGCCGGGCACCCACGGGGGCACGGCCACGGGCAGCCGGGCACGGGGCAGAGCGCCCAGGTCGGCACCCTTGGTAAAGCAGCTTCTAACTATGGGATTTGATTGAAAGGGTGAATTCAAACTTGTCTTTCTCTGTTGGTGACAGCGATACCCAGGCGTGAGGGGGCCCAGGCACCCACCATGGTGCCTCCCCTGACCATCTTCCTCGGGGCGGCATCTGAGGGAGCCCCAAACGTTGGTGCTGGCTGAAGGCTGCTCGTCCCCTCCTCCCCAGCACCATCCTGCAGCAAAACGCCCTTCTTGCTAATTTATACAGGGGACGGAGGAGCTGGTTTAATGGAGAGATCTGCAGCTCCGGGGTTCGCTGTGCCGTGGGTGGGTGCAGAGGGTGTCCAGGCATTGCAGGAGGGGGGTTCCAGCACCAGCAAGGCCTAATACTAAGAATATAATCTGTAAAGTAGAGCTTGAAATCACGGCTATGTGGTTGACATCTCTTGTTTTACAGCCTGGAGCCAAATGGGTCCACAAATTCCTGTAGAGTGAAACCTTCCCCACCACCACCCCGCTGAGGACGGCACGGAACCATGCAGCAGCTCTTCCCCAGCACCGGGGAGGTTTCCCAAAAAAGTATACTTCTGCTTCAAGGCTGCTTTCCAATATTAAAAAATTAACTTTTTGTCAGAAAAAAAAAAAAAAATAAATAAAGGTAACTGTGTCCCAAGTGGAAATAAGGATCACAACAAGGGTATTTCAGAGTTCCGTGGGAAGCTTGCTTGACTCAAGCCAAACTACACTACAGACAAAGTCAGCCCTGAAGCATGCGATACCCTATAGTGCAGTTTGCCCAACGGCACCACGAGGAATCGATGCAGAGGAGCGCTATTTGTTAAAATCAAGAGAATTCTGTTACAGGAACCGTTTTGCCAGATGCTAACGAACAGGCTCAGGAGCATCCCAGGTGCAGCCAAACACTGGGAACCCCATCAGGTAACTCCTGCAGAGCAAGTGCTGCTCGTTAAATCCGGCCTTACCACCCCGTCCCAGCTCGCCCCTGTAGCAAGGTGGCCTGCGAGAAGCAGAAGCGGATCAGGCGGCAAATACCAGTACGAGTCACCCAAAAGGCACCCAAATTATTACAGGTCACGTAATTTAAAGGTAGATTCGGTGTCCGATACCTGATACCCTACACCCTAACCTAAGACACTTTTCTCCTTTGCTTCTGCGCGTTAAGCCACGGTTTCCTTACGCCCGCGAGCGAGCCCTCGTACAAACGCACCCCATTTATCACAGCCAGCCCTTGAATCGTCGGTCTTTTACAGCGCCTACACCAGCCGCCCAGCAGATCTCTCAGCTAGAGCAAATGTATTTTCCTGCTTTTTTACAAGAAAATAAAAGGATGCTTATGATTTTATTTTTTTATTAATTTTGCTACATTTTTTCCTCCACTCTCATCGCTAGCATCATTTCACCCGCTCTTTACTTGCCTCCACCGAAGCGGGGCGGCGCGCAGGGGATGCAGGAGATGCTCACGATGAAGCAGGGCTTAACCCCGCACAGC
>VZTV01069112.1:6701-25296 GCA_013400875.1 Anhinga rufa | reverse complement strand
AAAAAGTTGGTCTTAGAGCAGTCACAGGTATGTGAGTCCCCATGCTTGCCCACCTTGGCACACAAAGCAGCTGGACTGAGTTGGATGCTGTGCTACGCCCTCACACGTGGTCCAGAGCGTATGTTCACAGGCACTTGCGGGACTACAGCACAGAGAATAAGTAGATCTGCTGTGGGCCTCAACCCTCCCATTGGAGGCAGCACAAACATAGCCTCATTTTTTTCTGCTGGGATTTAGAACCATAGAATCATTTATGTTGGAAAAGATCTTTAAGATAGAGTAACTGTAAACTTAACGCTGCCAAGTCCAACACTAAGCCATGTCCCTAAGCACCATGTCAACACATCTAAATTTTGCGTAAAAAGCCTCTGTCTTTGTGACTTTACTGGGACTTCTTATTATGGAGTGACCTAGAGGAAGAGAAAATTAATAGACTGCATGTAAACTCAGTGTGAGGAAAAGGGGGTGTTAGTGGTGGGGTCACTAATAAAGTTTAACATAGCTGTTTTCCTGAAGCTTTTATTAGTCTTGAAGTGTTAATGAGCCTTTGAAATTGGACAACTTTTGATCAGTTCTCAGTGTATACCACAGCATAAAGGATCTCAGTGTCAAGAACAGAGGTGGGTTTATGAGTTAATATGAAAATCAAGCATTCCCTTTTGTTGTTGTTATAGTAGTTCCTCTGTCTTAATAATCCCTCAAAGACTGAAGCAGAAAATGTTTTGTTCCTTGTAGGGAAGGAAAGTTTGGGACCATAAAATTCAGATTACTTTGAGACTTCTGTCTCTCTGACTCTACCAACTGGCAGAAAATTAGATGACATCAAAGAATCACTGGAAAGGGTCTTACTTAATTTTGAAGTTTATTGGAAATTGTCACATGTGGTTGTAATGCTAACAGCTGCCTTCATGTCACTTTACTGCAACAGAGAGCGACATTATGCCTGGATAAGGGTATTAAAGCTGAAGCTGTGGACTGTGATAGAGAGGTAAATTGAACTTTCGGGGATACACAATCAGTTAATTCTACTGTCTGTACCATATGTGTTAAGGGCTCAAAAGTGCAGAAGTTTTTTTTTTGTTGTTTCTAGTAGTAGTACTGTTACAATTAATTAAAAAAATAATTTTAATTAAAAACCATTCAGATGAGATATGCAAATAACAATCCTGTCCTGACAGAGTTGGAAAAATACCTATTTTTCTTGCTTTTTTTTTTAATAAGACCTTGAAAATACCTCTCTTTGAGTTTTCTGTGTACAAACTTGGGATTTAGGAAAACACAATCCTTTTTTGAGAACGGAAGTGGGAAAGACAATTCTTCAGGTGCTCATTCAGAAATGAGAGACCTAACTGCAATTTGAGTCAGAGATTGCTAAAACATACCCGTTTCCAAAGACCTTTATAATGGTGGGTTCACTCTGCTGCATGAGCTGACCCCTCAGCTTGTCTCATCTTTCAGTCAGGTTGATGTGTAAAGAGTGGCGATAGGTGGCTTTTGTAAGAATTTAAAATATTTTATAGTAGTCAATTTTGAGTTAAATTCTCCAGGATACTTAGCTTTAATTTTCAGTTTAAGTCCATGCTGGTGTGAGGACCTGAATGACAATTTTTGCTATATTGATCATATAGTTGCTATACAGTTGCTATTGATGTCTGGAAAATGGTATGGCAATATTTTAGTAGTTACTTAAAAATACTTAAGAAGGTAGAAGAAATGCTTTCCACAGAATCAGGAGTGGACACAAAATGAAGGAGCACACAGTAAACATTGTGGAAGCATCTAAATGCTCTATGGGAAGCTCAACCCTTCTGTAATTTCTACACATTCATCTGAATCATAGGTTTTTAGAGAAGAAAGCCCAAAGAGGGAAAGTAGTTGCAGTAAAAAATCAGCTGCAGGCAAACACGCTATGAGTTTTGCCAATAAAGTCTACTTCAGTCTGTTTTATTGGTCCTCCACCACCTGTGATTTGAGTGGCTTACTGCACAACTACTGGGTGCATTGAAAGATTTTTGGAAAGCAGGCTGAGAAAGTATGGCTGTAATGAAGCAACAAGATTTGATGCAGAGTGTATTTCTGAAGAATTATCAGAGGCCTTGGGCATGCAGTGAGATACAAGGCTGTAGGCCCAAGTGCTTTCAACCCCTATCAGTGTAACAATCCATACAAAATATGCCATTTTACCCATCTAGTTGTAGAATTTGCAGAGAAAGAGAATAAGAAATCAAAACCAAAACTGTGTAGAGTGTATCAATAACTAGTCTGAAAGGCTAAATTGTTTCTAAATTTTTACATATACTCTATGACCTAAAAGACCAGCTCCTTAAAAAATACTTTTAAAGCAAAATAAAACTCAGAAGGGTTAACAGTTCTCTACAGTAAGACTTCAACAGTGTCCATGGGTGCATAAATCATGTTCATTGGTGGGATCCCTGTTGGGAGTGTATCTGAGATGGCTTATGGGTTTGGGTCTTGGGTGTTCTGTTTGTTTTAACCTTCTTTCCACCAAAATCGACATCCTTATAACAGCACCAGAAACTGTGCCCTAATGAAAAACCTTATTACAGATGATTGAAAAAAGTTTTAAGACTAGTCATTTATTGTTCATTTAAAGGAGTCCTGTTCATAGACCAAAAGTCCTGTCTTGTTGTCCTTGAGCTGGGATGGTGACAGAGGGAAAGATCACTCACCTACTGCTTAGCCTGTCAGGAAAACTGTCTGGGAGGTGGGAGGGCAAATACAAGTTGAGAACAGCCTGGGGGAAGACTTTCAGCTGGACTGTGTTTGTCAAGAATTTGTAGACTTACCCATCCCTTGCCTTTGTGCATAGGATGTTGTTAATATTATAGTTTCCACTGAAATTCTTCTGGAATATTCAGTGAAGATGCTGGAAAAACAGCTTTCCCGAGTGTATTATGCAACCTAGTATGTGGAATCAGAGCTGAAACAGCCTGTCCAGTGGGAATGCGCTTGTTTTGTGTTACTCTTCCAGCAGTGGTTTATCCTTGTGTGCTGGAAATTACAATATTAAATGCTCCAGCACCTAAATTTTGTGTGAGGATTATCGGACTTAAGTTTTCTCAGTGCATTGTAGCCCAAGCTCCTGCTGGCACAGGAGTCCTCTGGGGCTTCCACTGCAAAGGTTTTGAAACACTAATGCCTGAAGTTAGGAAATCTGAACTCTGCTGAGGGAATGTTTTCTCTGTTTCAGTCCTTCTGCATGACAATGCCTATTAAAAACCTTTGCTCTTCTCTCACTTCCCTCAAGCAATTTGTTTTAAGCTTCCCAGCTGAAACAGAACTGTAGCATTGTTCTAGCTTAGCAGAATTGCTGAGTTTTCTTAAATGACCAGACATAAACCTTGGATACCAAAAAGTTATATTTCTATTGCTTCCTCCACCTTCAGATTTATGCATAAAATACATGTACACAAAAGCCTGAGATGCTTCAGAAACTGAGTGTATTAGCACCCTCTCCTGAGTTTTGCTGGATACAGCTCAGTGCATTCAAGGTCAGTCTTCCCATTCTTGCATTGCATGCATGGTTATGAGTGCTTGCATCTGATTCCTTGGGACCAAATCCCCACTCTAGTGCTGAGACCTGTCCAGGGGTGGCACACTTCTGATCTTAAAACAGATCCACCAGAAGTTTAGTATCTTAGTGCAGTGTGATTATTTAGTCAAGGTCGTATTTCTTTGGGTTTTATACAGCAGTTCAATTGTGCTGTATTTTTAATTCTATGGTCATTTCAATGAATGCACCCAGTGCTGCAGTGTTGTAAGGCAGTTGTTTTTGAATCTGTGTGATGTATCATTACCACATGCTTGGCGCCTTGCTACTGGCCTGATCCTGTGAGGTGTTCATCACAGTCCAAAAATAAAACTTGCTCACAATGTGATGTATGGAATAGTCTTACAGGGGAAGGGAAGGGAGAGCTTTATTGCTTGTATCACTTGACTGCATGAAAACTGGAAAATATTACACCATAGTAGTAGCCTTTCAGATCACCGCTGGGCTTGCCAGCAGCAATTACAAAGCTTTATAATCCATTATAAAGCTTTTTTCATCCTTCCATTAGCTTTTGCTTGGAGAACTCCTTTCTTCTAGTGAATGTCAGGTAGTCCTGAAAGGTAAAGGGACTGTTTCTGAAAAATAGTTGCTCACAGTTCTGTCTGGTTCTCATGGTCTGTAAAAAGGTTATAGTAACAAATGATTGTTAAAAACAAATTAAATTCCATTACTTGGCTGCACAGACCTAGCATTTCACCGTGATCAGTTTGAGCTACAGCTAGGCCTCTTTAGCCTTCCTCTGCTGAGGCTGCAATGCTCACACCATAAAACAATTGGTCACACCTCATTATTGAGGTTATTTGCAATAGTGTACAAAGAACCAAGTAACAGATGTTTTGAAATGGCTAATCAATTGTTATAGATTTAATTAAGTTCATGCCTGCACATCTTTCCAATCTGCTTTTTTCACTAAAGCTGGTGAAAGGATCTTAATTACAGACTCAGTCAAGCCTCCATGAGGCTCAAGCTTCAACTTTAGAACATTAATATGCTTGCATGCAACTATAATATTCTGGTTTTGCCACTTACACTGGAGTTTTGTGCCTCTGAGCTTCACTCTTGGAAAGTTACATTTGGACTTAGATGTGTGACACTTGTTGTTTGGAGTGACACACACAAATCCCCATATGCTAGAACGAAAATTCAGCCCTAATCATCAAAGGGAAGTGAGGACTAAATGAATGTGTCATGCGTATCCAATTTCTCCACTGATCATCCAGAGAAAATAAATCGCAGCGGACGTCCTTCCACTTCTTTGCTTAAATAGCTAGAAGGAGCTCTATGTTAAAGTCACCCTGGTTTCCCCAGGGAATACTAAAATAAATTAATATTGGCTGATTAAATGTTTTGACCCATATTAAAGCCACTGGAAAATTATAGGCCTAGTTTGTCATGGCAGCACTCCAGCTTTTTTTTTTGTGTAACTACTGGAATCAGGATAAAACTGGAGGCGCACATCTCAACTAAACTAATACCCAATTTCATCCATTTTTAGTAAATCCTTTTTTCTGGGACTGTGCCCTTTGAGATAGATTTCTTGTGCATCAGTCTCTCAGCAATGTCTAGTGTCTAGCTGTGCTAGGATCTCCTGTCATCTTCCTATTATGCATCAGAACAAACAGCAAAAGAGAGAAAAATGGGGAAAGGCATTGCAGACAGGTCTGGCTTGATTAAGGGGAAAATTTAAAATGGAGATGGGTATCCAAGTCACATTGATTTTCAATGAGAATAGGATAGCTTACAGTCCCTCATCTCTCTGAAATGTTCCCTTACACCCTAAGGCAATTTAATTTGGAAAGAATTGTTGGAAGAAATCTGATAGGTGTATAAAACGAGCAGTATAAAAAGCATGCTGTCATAGCAAGAGCAGTGCCCTCAGACTTGGAACCTGCCCAAAAGTTAATTGAAATCAATTGGAAAGACTTCTGTTGACTTAAATAAGCTCTGGATGAGCCTTTGGGAGAGCTAGTTTCAATACCCAGGTTTACCACAAATTTCTTGAATGGCTCAGGGTAAGTCACTCAGGGCCATATCTAGAATGGGGGCCAGATATTGTAATGGATTGCTGGAAGGGAGGAGAGTAAAAGGCTCCCCATGCAGCCTCACACTTTCAGGCTCTTTTCAGAAGCGGGTTATGAGCTGCTAATATAAAACAAATAATAACTTCTGTTCGATCTGTGGTGCTTACAGTTGTAGGATGCTGTCAAGGCAATTTAAAAACATTTTGAAAATGAGGACTAGGCACTTGTGATTATAAGATCAGCATCTGTAATCAGACTAGCTTGGATAAAACGTCAGGGGCTGCCAATCCTCATGTTTCAGAGCATAAACTCACCACCAG
The DNA here is from genome assembly GCA_013400875.1 of Anhinga rufa. Taxonomy (NCBI): domain Eukaryota; kingdom Metazoa; phylum Chordata; class Aves; order Suliformes; family Anhingidae; genus Anhinga; species Anhinga rufa. The sequence continues at coordinate 19,384 of VZTV01069112.1, read as the reverse complement.
CTGGAATAATGAAGTAGATACGTCAGTAGAACAATGTGTTACTGTTAAGAAATTTCTGGTATCTACATACTGTTACTACATCCTGTCATCCAGCCATACCTTTATGTGGATGAACCCCTGGAAAGAGGGGTCTGTTCTCACTGCCTGGGAAGTGGCAGAGCTGTCTGTAACTTGCATAACTGGGGCCATTTCCTTGAGGTGATGGAGACTCCTGGTGAGTGCTGCGCCCTCAGACCCACTGGGCTGGGTCCTTCTGGCTGCCCTAATACCTCATAAGCTCTAGCAGTGTTTTTGGTGCTGTCTGGAGACTGCAGGCTACAGGAGCTGGGCAGTGCCTTGTGGGATGGAGCCTTAGCCATTCTGTCCTATAGATATATACACACATCCTTATGTTTCTCTGAGGTCCTTTGCTAGAGTTGCCTGTTCATGCTGAATCCCAGATGGTGGTGTTTCTGCTGCAGTGCTTTGTCACTGCTCAGGCAGGGGCCTTGGAGGTGAACACTGAATGCCTCTCCAGGCTCTGAAGAGCTGAGGTTCCCCACCTACAGTTTGGTTGTTTGGTGGCTAGTGCTTTGCCAAGTGGTACCCAGGAGACCCCACCCTGGAAGTACAGCCAGTCCTTGGCTTCCTCCATGCTTTATCTCCTAACTTCTGTCATTTTTTAGCCTCCCCTGCTGGCTCCCAGTCCTACTTTTCTCCTTCAGCACTCCAGGCAATAAGGTGGAAAAGCTGTACCTTCCCACTGCCTCCCACCATCCTGATGCGGTGCTCCTCCCCCATCAGAGGGCCCAGCAGGAGGGCTGCTCCTGTCAGCAGGAGATGGGCTCACAGTCCCTGTGCCTCGTGTTGCCTTAACCAGCAGCAGCAGTTGTGGTTTGCGAAGCCAGGATGAGCATTAGCAGCTCTGGGTTGGACACACTCAGCACAGGCCAGCTATGGATCACCACCAGCTATGTCACTGATGGCTCAGCCAAGTCCCGCGTGAAAAAAGCAAGAGATTGTTCAGATGACTCAGAAAAACTTTTTTACATAGCATTAATAAGGCAGAAAAATTACCAGGAAAAAAGATGGAATTTAAGGAAATGCAACACAGATTGCAATTTTGTCCAAGCTTTTAATCATAGAGGACAGGGAGAAGGAACCACCAATTTCTGAAAATTTTTGGATCTCCTTTTCAGAGTACGATTTTGTTGCTAGGTAAAAGTTTACTGACATTTTCCTGGGTTGCCAGAGACTACCTAGTGAAGCTGGTGCCAGCTTACTTTAACATATATAACATCTCTTGTCTTCCAGGCTGTGATAATGGCTGCAAGCCCTACATATTTAAGTTAATGAAAGTTCAGTCAGAAGTTAATTAGGGCTTTTGGCTTTTCCTGCCAACACCAAGAACCACCAAGAAGAGATTTCTTGGAAAATACAGTTGAGGAGGAGGAGATAAATGGATGCTATCAGACTGCAAAGTTTAATAGACATCAATAGAGCATCATGATCTGTGCCAGTGAAACAGAACTTCTAGGGAGCTTATTGCCTAACTCTGACATGCCTCTGGTGATGACCTGTACTGAACCTCAGGTAGCTGGGCCAGGAAAAAGATTAAGAGTGATTGTATCTCCTTACCTTATGCCCAGCTCCCTGGGATACAAGATGCCCGCAGTTTTGTGTGCTGCAGCCATTGTAAGATGAGCAGCCTTAGTTCCTGCTGCCTACAAATCCCATACGCCTTTTGCACTTAGGGTCTTCTAGGAGGGGTCTGTGCCTGACTTGTCTGCTTGGTGTTGATGCCAAGGCAGATAGGGTGTATAATATAAGCCATGCTGAGCAAACTCCTGTTGCCCATTTGTACTGAAGAGGGCTGCATGCTTGGTTCTATACCAACAAACTTTTTTTTTTCCCCGTTGCTTCTCCTACTCCACAATATGCCCTGGAAAAGCAAATATAAGAAGAACAGTTGGATCTCCTGCCTTCTTCATGCCTGTTCTCCACAGTGTGGAGCTGCTGAATTTCTTGATGAAAAGTTCAGAAAGTTGTTTTTCACAATGTGAACCAGGTAATATATTGTCCTGTAATTGTGTCCTAGGAAAGGACAGGCATTTTAGCTGGAGACCTTCAAAAGGCCAGCTGGAAGCAAATACTGCAGCCAAAGAACTGCTTCTGGTCATTGGCCAAACTCCATTTTATTTCAGCTTGACCTAAAAAACAACTTTTATGAGAATATTTTGAGAAGTGAAGGAAGTTGTTTTACCCTTAGATATTTATTCCAAAACAAAGAGAAAGAAAAATAATCTCTGATCTTGTGGAAGCTTCACCAGAAGTCAGACCTAGGGAGAGGTGAGGTGCATATGAATTGGATTCCTGCTGCTTTGCCTTTTGCATGTTTATATTAGCTAAAGTAGCTTCAATAAAAAAAAAAAAGTCTAGTCCTAGAAACCTAGCAGACTGTTAATTAAGGTATCTTTTGGAGAGATGAGAACATGCAGTTCCAATTCATGCTCTGAAAAGGCAGAGGAGTTTGAACTTTCCTGACATTTCTCTTTACTAAGAACCCATTTTTAGTTACTTACAATTTTATCAAGCTGGAACTATTACAGATTAAATTTTTCCTTTCGGGTCTGTCTTACCTTCCCTCTGTCTGTCCTTATCACTGCGCTTTTGTTTGTATCACAGGGGTCCTGAGAAGTTTCCTTGCTTCTCTCCAGCATGTGACCTTACTTGTAATGTCTGTGATGCTGCTTAAAGTTTTAGTGTCTCTGTTGAAACTGAGAGGGTAAGGACACAACTGTGAGAAAAATGAAGATGAATATAATTCTTTCAGGAGTGTTACCTTTCTTATGGTCTGTATTCAACATCAGATAAGTTTGCCTGAGACTGCGTTTTTTCAGCAATTGATCATTGATCTGCTTACTGGAAAAAACTGTGAAATGTCAAGTTCTTTATGAAAAAAAGAAGTGGAAAGAGGGGAAAAAAAAGAAGAGCAAAGGTACAATTTTAAAAGTTGCTTTTTCTTTTTTACAGCTTTTTGTCCTGCAGGTGCCCAATTAAAGAAAAAAAGTGAAAAGTCTGTATATTGTAACTAAACCTAATTAATTTCCATGTAAACTACTAAAGCTAAGGGAGCTTTTGGTGCCTAAAAGGGATTGTGTGGTGTTTTGGTTCAAGGAGACTACTGTGACCTTTCCCAGTTTTATAACTGAGCATTTCTGGAAATCAGAATTAATTTTATAAGTGATTTCAGGTAAGGACTTTTCCTGACTGAAGGATTTGCTTTCTTTTTTTTTCTTTGAATTCTGAAAATTAACTAATCCAATGGCTTTGCTTCACTCTGTTTATGGACAGGTGTGGTAGTTCTTGCATTCCAGACTGTATGTGCATAATATTTGGAAGATTAGTAATGATGTGTTATCACAGCCAAGGGCAGTCCAAGTAAAAGCTTTGTGGACTGTGACTGATGGGTGGGTTTTATGCCACTTCTTTCACCCCAGGATTACTAGCCACATTCTCATCACACATCTTTTTTTAACATTGGAGGGAAAAGGGGCTGGGTTTATGAGTGGATTAAAGCATCTTCAGCTAGGATTCTTCTTAAGCGCAGAGTATCCTGAAATGATAGTATTTATTTTATTTTTTGTATGTGGAGACATAGCTTCTTCAGGGTTCTTGCTTAAATAGATACTGCCTATTAGGTAAAATATTTAATAATTTGGACTTAAACGAGCGTCAGTTAAACTAAGCTGTGCTTAGGCTCTGGTTCAGGGCTTCCTGGATGGAGCTGAATTTAAGACACATTCCATGTGTGAAATCTTGCTGTCTGTTAAGGGCCTGTGCCTGTAATGGCTTCTGTGTCTGGAAGAGGGATTTGTTTCTTAGGGACACTCTGTGACTTACCTTCTCGCTAGGTACAAATACAGTTTAAATGTTTGTGTGATCTCTGCTTCTGTCTGTGTCCCTAATAAAATGTCCTTTTCTTTTTCCCTACTTTGACTATATCTATTCATCACTTTCAAGACCCTCCTTAGATGCGTGGTCTTGCCATTTATTAACATAAACTGCTGGCCATCTTAAAACCTCCTGAACCGTGGACTTGTAAGGACTGTGAAGAATTGCTGGAGCCTGTAAACAGCACAAGTTATATCAACTTTTGCACTTCTCGCTTTCCAAGGGATTTGTGTATTTCATTGCCACCCCAGAGTCTGCTCGCTCCTGTAATCATGCAAAACGGGACACCTAGGAGTGATCTAGTCCCTCCTCCTGCCCCAAAGGTGACTCATGTTTAAATCATTCCTGACAGATGTTTTGTGCAACCTATTTTTAAAACTGCTAGTGTCAGAGGTTTCAAAATTTGGTGTACTCTCTCATTTGCCATTAGGAGGTTTGATCTGAACTTCTGTTGCTATAATTTAAGTCTGCTTTCTTCCATCTTCTCCACCCTGGGTATCAAAACCGATTTATTCCATTATTCTTTAAAAGTTATTTTCTGCCTTCACGCTTCTTTCTAGACTGAACAATACCCTTTCCATCCTCCTTTTTTTTTGTGTTTCTCCTTTTGTAGGCTTTTGATTAGTCCTATCCTTTCTTCTGAACTGCTCAATCCATTTCCTACTTAAAGTGCAACTGCCAGACTGGATGTAGTGTTATTACTTAGGCCTTATCACCACCAAGAAAATAAGGGGATTACGTCAGATGAAACTCCTGTTTGTACAGCTCAGGTTGATGGATGCCTTCTTTGCGACAGCATGATGTTGTTGACTCATGTTCAGCTCTGATCCTCTGTAATACTCTCCAGGTCCTATTCAGAACAACTGTTATCTGTCTAGTCATTCCCCATCCTGTACTTTCCCAGACAATATTTTCCCTTCCTAAGTACAGGACTTGGCACCTGTCCTTGCTCAGTTGAATCCTGTGTTTTTTTCAGACCGTTTCTCTGATCTCTCCAAATCAGTCTGAAAACTCTCTCTGCTCTGGTTTGCCTACAGCACCTTACCCCACATGCAGATTTCAAATGTGTGATCTGTTCTGTCACCCAGACCGTCGAATAACAATATAGGAAAAGGACTTAACCCTTACAGATGGCCAGATGATAACACCTTTCTAGTTTGACAGTAAACTACTCATACCAGCTGTGAGTGAACTTTTCCAAGAAGCTGTGCATCCATCTTGTAGCCTCATCTAAGTGTGTCAGTAGTTTTCTAAGAATATTTTCTGAGGCAGTGAAGCTTTTGCTGTGTTACCTGTGACCATGAGTTATTGCTCTTCAATTCATGTTTCTTTTTTATGCCGATATGTGTCCTTGCTGTTCCTTTTCTATGCCCTTTCTCACAAGATGCTGATAAAGAAAGAGGTAAACTTCCTGCTGAAGTGGGAAGGAACAAGGGAGAAACCCTCCAGAGTTCAAGTCAAAGTTTCTGAATTATTCTTATTTCCCTATCCTACATGTCATACGTTTCAATAAACTAATCTGTTGTCACAGATAGTAATGGTTACTTTTTTCCTCCATGGTTACAATAATGGAGGGTTTTTTCCCTCCATAATTGTCTATCTCTCAGGACTGCTTTGTCATTTTTCAGTCCCTGTGATAATTATTTATTCTTCAGCTATAGGAATATGACTTTGAAAGCCCTTTTAGCTTTTCAAAACGGGAAGGACCTGGAGAAAGGTTAGGAGCTGTGGTAGTTCAGTGAAAGAAGCAAGAACTGTAGGTTCTGAGCTGAAAGGCTAATTTTAGAAGATGACCCCAACAGGTGAGCAGATCATTTCAGGTAACTCCAGAGTCCTTTGCTTCTCTGCATTAAATGTCAATATGAATTTGTCTGTTGACTCTTACTCCAAATATATAGGTTGCAGGATCTGAGCTAGATTCCAGGTCAGCAAGATCATGTTTTCCAGTGGAAGCATTCCAGATGATGATAAACATCATCAAATAATTTCAGGCTCACCACGAATGTTGATGAAAGCATACCTCAGGGACATACAGTCTCACCTACCTTATCTAAATGCCATGCGAGTTGTTTCAAATTAGGGTAATATCTACACAGCAAATGGTGCATGGATTTAGCGCAGTTTTGCAAGACATCTCTTTCGGCTGTCAGTAGGCTGCCTCTCATTACATGGCTCTGGGTTAGAACGTCAGTGGATTCCCCACTCTTCTCGTTCACTCAGGGCCCAAGGTTTCCTCAAGAAGGTTGTCTCAATGTAACGGCTCAGCGCCACTGCCTGGCATGCAGAACATTCCTGGTTTGTCTCTGGAGATCCGCAATGCAAGTGCTGACATGTAACACCACAGCTGTGCAATCTGTCAGCAGGCAAGGGGGAAGGAGCTCTCCCTCAGTCCGTTGGGAGGCAGTGCAGCCCTGGCATTTGCCCTGCGTGAGCTTTGCACCTTCGGACTCAGGGCACCTAGGCAGGTGATGCCAGCAGACAGGCCTCGGACGAGTGGCCTGTCAAAAACTCAGTCCTGCAGACATCTTTTGCAAGTGAGAGGTCCCAGGAATAGATCTGTTTGCCATAAACCAGATCAGCGTGTGTCAATCATTTTAGTCCAGACTAGCCTTCCTGATAGGGATAGGTGTCTCATCCCTGGCTACTTTCAGTGATATTTACCTTTTCCTGTTGCCCATCACATGCTGGGCTCTAAGGACACCAAAGCAGAACTTAGGTATGATAACTCCATTGGTCACCAGATGTTTCCAATATACGGATCTGAGAAAATTTTCATCAGAAAAAAAAAATAAAAAAATAAATCTGTTTTGTGTTGGAGACAGCATGCTAAGCACAAAACCTCCATGGACTGTACTTCTTAAGGAAATACAAGGTTTTCTTGATAGCTACCCCCTTTTCTTTCTTGTTTTAAAACACAGATGCTTTAAATGCTCAGCTTAGTCCCTGCTGGTGTTCAGCATCAGTAGCAGTGTACAAGAACTATCAATGATCAAGTGCGTCTCTAAGTGAAGAGGGGTTTGGTTTGATACTAAAATGACTTGCAGCAAAATTAATGCAGGAATTTTACGATGAAATTAATGTTTTGCTTGGTTAATAAGAGCCCAACTCTACAAGATGATAAAATCGCAATTACCAAGTGTCAGTTACAGGTGCATAAGATGTGCAGTGTTTGGTACTGAACTACTTAGGCATACTTTCAGAAATCAGTTGTCTTCATTATAAAATTTAAAAATGCCCTACTTTGCATTCTAAATTATGTTCAGTTTGTCCTTGAGCGTCACTAGTATTCATCTCTATCAAATGGTACTCAGCAGTTTTTCAAAAATCAGTTCTTTCCACAGGGGAAGAAACCATTAAAGTGTAGACTTTGCCTCCAGCTATACATATATTCATAGAACTTGCATGCACATAAAGAAGAATTAGTATTTAAAGGCTTGAAAAAATAAGCTTTTTAAGGGCTGGGTATTATTGCTAATCTAATATGCTTAAAAATTAAAAATTACTAAAATAAAATCTGTATTAAACTTATGAATTATGGCTATATTCACTAATAGTAAAGGGGTATTAGTTATCAGTTATTATCAGCAGCTTCAGGGATGAGAGGAAAAAGTTCCCGAAATAAGCACATGTGCATTATAGAGGAGTGGGGTAAACAAATAAATAAGCAATTATTGTAAATTTTCTTGTGCTTCTGAGGTCATGAACGATGAGAACCAGAAGTGAGGATGACTGGAAACAGACCAGCGATGCCATGATATGAATTGAAGTATGTAGTAGTGCAGGCATGGAAAGATAAGTTGGGTTATTATCACACATGTTTTGGTTATCTCAAGAGCCAAAAGTAACATCAAGAATTTATTTAAAAGCACAGTTGTTCCTCAGAGTAATTTAACATTCTTTTTTTTCTTTTTTTTTTTTATGTGCCCACTATGCTTTCTTTGCTTCCTTTTTGCTTTTCTTTAAGCAGTTGGCTAACGTAGTTAAAATGGCAAACATTTGCCATTTCTGAAGCTAGAAAGGAGCATGACACAAGCCATTAATGACATAAGTCAGTATTTTGGGATCAAACAGCATGTGTAAACATCCTAGGTATGATCAGTTGCACATTCCAATCTTTTCTAAATTTACAATATGTGAATTGAGGATTACACTGTCACCAGCTTGAGGTGCTGAGGGGGTGTACAGCTTTTCACAGTAAATGCAAAAGGGCAACATTAATTTATTCCACATTGTTCTGCATCAGCACTAAAATTCTGCGGTACTTGTTTTTCATTAGTTGGCTGCCCTGGCGTATTTGGAAGTCTCAGCTATCCATGGTTGAGTGTCTGCTAGCTTGTCTCCAAAGGTTACCCTTTTGCATCTTGATCTGCTTGAATCTTGAAGGCACATGATCATCACTGCAGTGGTCAGTCCAGCTCCCGAGTTTTGTCTTTCTCCTTTCACAGATCTGGAACCAGGTTGTCTTTCTCAGTACATCATTCATGAAGCTTCAATTTCTGATTGTTCATGAGGTGATTATTCTGCTTCCCACCTAATGTGTTTAGTTAAATTCTTTAGGTGATGCTGTTCCCCTATAAAAACATCAGCTCTATAGCCAAATACTTCTAAAGCACTCAATCTCCCCTGTATTTTCCTTTCAAACAATTAGGAAACTTTCTGATACTTTCAAATGTCAGACAATTTTTTTTTTGGTTGCTAATAAAGCAATGTGTGGCCCTTAGCTAAATTTTACCTGGTACTTTGTAAGCGTACCCTGAATATTTCTGAACATCACCATTTCACTGACATGCAGTCATGGGCAGTGGAGCCCACGCAGGTGTAGGAAAAAGCCAAGCAAGAATAACTGCAAAAGAACCTACCAGTTGTGGCCACCTGTTTCCATTCACTGGATAGTGAAAAGAAAATCACCAAAAGGGAATGAGAGAAAAGGGGTGCTGAAATATTTTTCAAGAGAAGCTGATAGCAAAAGCTCATAGAAGCGAATAGAGACTTACCCAGAAGGCAGATTTCATACACCCAGGCACTGGAAGTTTCTGCTTTAGTCTTCAGCTTCTCTATCCAAACAACAATCGGGGAGAACAACAAGCAAACATGCACAGCAAGCTCCAGAAACAGGATTCAGTGTAACTGTAAATCTAATGTGTTAATAATAATAATAATCTGCCAGGCCTGAAATGTTTTTCATCCTTTTTCTAGAATTCGTAGGTATTTTCCTTCATTAGTTTTGGAAGACGAGTAGAGAGTGCTTTCCTGCCTCCCTCCACAGTGTGTTAAGGAGTACAATATTACCGTTCATCCTAGATGAAGTTTTTTATTCCTGCAACTGGATACTTATATTACTTCAACCCTGTTTAAGAGCTGTCATCTTATTTGTCTTGAAAACATTTTTCTATTTTAATAACTTTTATTGCTGCTTGCAGAACCATCACAACACTATATAGATCACACTTTATAAACATGAATTAAAATACCTGTGCATTGTAGTAACAGCAAAAAACAGAGTTTATTCTCCCGTTATTTCTGGGTGCCTTACCCAGTTTGGGAATGAGCCATGTTACACATGCAGTGGTACCTAAACTGGTTCTGCACTTTGCAGCTTAACTGAGCAGGACATTTATGCTAGAGCACAACGCTTACGAACAGGCCAACTCTGGCCCAAAAGTACTTGTATTATCTAGGTTTTCCATCTTTCAGTTTTTTCAGCCCCCTGTCTCCCCTGATAATGGAGGGTTGATTATATATTAATTTCACAGAGGATTACATTTAGGGTATTGAATTCACAAAAGATTAAATTTCAGGTCACGGAGAAACAGACAGGTTCAGGCACGAACCAAAGAAATGTCTTAGTCGGACTAATAGGTATATTGGCTTGATATAATCTTTTATTCTTAGATGTGTTTCCTCGCTACTGTGTGACTCTATGGTTAATTGAGCTCTTAAAGCAATGAAGTTATAGCTATTTTTGTTATTTGACGCTGAACTATTTGGGGACACAGTATTCTGTGTGTGCCTGGCTCCATCACTTTTCTAGTTTATGGTCGCTTTCTTTTTTCTGGGTTCTGCCTGTGCCTTTGTTAATTTACCCTCCTAAAAATTAAATATTCTGGCTGTGAATTCAGGTACACTGGAGAGCTGCTTCTGATTTATACTCATGCAAGTTAGAACAGCAGTTAGATCAGGATTTCAGTTTTAGCATACAGGGTCCTACAACTGGAAAACCAAAAAAGGCATTGTAAAAGGTGGGGGTTGTTTTTAATCATACTTGGAGATGCAGTAAGCATATCGATCTCAGCTGAAATTATTGGCTAGGAGTGTTTTTTGCATGAGTGCTCATTAACACTCATGGCATAGATACTTTTAAACAATCAACAGTTTTAATCTAAAATCATAGACGTTTAATAAATTGGACATCAGCAACAGGAAAGTCAGCATTTTGCCCAGTTCATTGCCAAAATCACCATTAGCTGACAGTTACACTAACATAAATATGACTAGCCAAGGGAAAAAAACCTACAGATAGGATTTCTCTGTGTGCGTAAGTAACCACGTTCCATATTAGGAGAATAGGAACTTGTATAGCAGTTTGCACTTGTTCAGTTCTACTGCAAAATCCAGACCCTAAAACTATGTTGTTTGGCCCAGCTACTGTTCTTCCTCTCTTATGGCAGCACTCCAGAAATACTGTAAGGCTTGGACAGAAAACTGTTTATGTTGATTTCTTGGATAAGAGAGTCCATGAACCTCAGTCTGTGCTTGTTCACAAGCAGTAATACACCCACCCATTTATTTCCATGTGGAACAGCCAGTGAAATACCTCGACATCCACGTAAGCCTTGTGCTAGTGTGTTCTGGTAAGGCAGGGACCTAGCTGGGGGAGAGGGGGCAGTGCTCCTGCTACACCGGATTGTGCCAAGCCAAACACCATGGTATGACAGAAAAAGAGAAAAAAACCTTGACAAAAAGCAGATGTGGGGATGAGGACTGTGGCTTGAAAGAGAGTGAATGGAGAAATATCTTTGCAGACTTTTAAGTCCCCGTGCTGAGTCGAAGCGATGAGTTGTACACTGTAGCTATTAAATGTAGAAATAGTAGTGCCTAGTACAACACACTTGATCCATTTTTACAAGGGATGTAATATAACTGTGTGAAGTAACACGTTCTTGTGACTATCCACCTCTTAATCCAGGGCCATGCATTAGTGTCATAGCTGTGCTCTTGCTGCCTTCTGAGCCATGAGTCACCATCTTTCACTTCCTCAAATAATTACAGGCAGCAGAAAGTGGCTGCGGCTTGATCACTCAAGGACTTTCTCTGCTGCTGTAACAAGAAGGAAATTCACACAAAGCCACTCTTTCCGTGGATGATCAGCAGATAACCGAGACTCACTTTAAACCTCAGGCAAAGATAGCACTGCTAAACTTTTTGTTTCCCTGCATTGCCTCACCTGTCTGCCAGCTCTTATCTTTCCTTTGCTGGAAGATCAGCCATCTATTAGCTACACAGTTTTGACCAGCCCTTGGCCCTCACTGAACCAGAAACCAAACAATATTGCAAAATTTTCTTCCTTGGGGGAAAGGATGTGAAGCTCTGTTGTTTGTATTTCTCCTAATACAGTGTAAGTCGATGTGTCTAAAGAAGCACTGATTGTCATTCATTTTTAGAAGGTGCATTTGGTGTTATGCTGCTATTAAGTCGTAACTGTGCAACTGAAATAGGGCTGGATTCTCTGCTGCCCTGCACCTGGTTAGTGCTCTCCATCTGCAAAGGACGTGATAAATGCAAATAACTTAAAATTTTCCAGTTGCTGGTGGTAGTATTTTGTACACATTTACAAGGCCACATACTTGTAAATGACTATGCCAGGTGCAGAGGAGAGGAGAACTTGACCCCTGCCAAAATTAATCTTTCCCCTGAATTAGGATTAATTTTTCAAAGAAGGCAGGATGTTTCTGCTTTCCTCGGTGTGTGTGTGAGCGAGTGCCTGTGTATGCGTTGGGGGGAGGGTGCATGGCATGCAGAGGCAGCACAGGAGCAAGTATTGAAATGGTCTTTGACTCAGCCCTCTCTAACAGACAGAGCATGTTACAAAGGAAGCAAGAAGACCTGGAAGGAACGTTTTCAGTGTTAGTTATTTGGTACAAGCAGCACTATTTCCATTCCATCGGTCATCTGAAATGTCCTTCCAAAATATGTGCAGGTAAAACCTTTTTGTCACACTGTATCATCATGCGGCAACTCCAGTCCTTAATGCTGTGTTATCACAGCAGTGGGTAAAGCCCTGCAGGGTAGATCTTGGTCCCGCTAACGCATGTATTTGCAAGGGGGTAGCCCAAGATTGATGATCCTTTATTAAAAAGCAGGTTCTTTGATTGGGCCCAGACTGGGGATTTGCTTTAGGTATGACTAGAGAAGGTTTATGTTGCTGGCTGGGGCATGGTCTCCTCTCCCATTTTGTATCAGCTGACAGAGCCTACGTCTGATGAATGCCTAATAACATTTCTGCAGAGGTGTTACTGGTGAGGGATTAAAATAATGCACACAGGTTTCCCCCCGCCCTCGGGAAGGGGAAAGATTTGATGTTTGCAGACCACGGCCGGTGCCGCTCGCTCTTCTTACCCACGCTGCCCGCCCTTTTGCGAGCGCAGCCCCCGGGCCGAGAGCCCGGCGCGGCCAGGTCCGGCCTGGCCGGGGAAGGGGGAGACCGCTGGTGCCGGGCAGGTGCCGGCGCCCAGGTGGGGCCTGCGGGGGGG
>VZTV01069110.1:0-26246 GCA_013400875.1 Anhinga rufa | reverse complement strand
ACGGGGAAGCCTCTGGAATCAGGCAATCATATCAGCAGGTATTGAAGTCCAAAGCAGCAAGCCTTTAAGTTAAGCATAACTGAAGAGTTTGTCTGTGTATCAGGGCACCAGCGACTTCAGTTTGTCATTCTCCATGGCATTTTTCTCTGTATTTGCTGAGATTGCTCTACATTTCATATTCTTTAGTCCAGTCTTTGGATTATAGCAGAGCTGGGGAGGTGCAATATTAAACCCGCCTGTACCTCCTGAGCTGGGAGTGGGGTAACTTCTGGGAGTACGTGGAAAGGGAGATTAACCTGGGCAGAGGAGTGGGCTGCAGCCTTCCCTTCCCCACTCTGCATGAGCACATCCCAGTGGTGGGCAGGGACAACATAAGTTTGGTAGACAGTGTGTTTAATAGCATTTTGCCCCTTCTGTCTTTCCATTACTCTGATTTTCATATGAGAAGGGGTATAGTGCTCATATAATCTACCTGGACCAGTCCTGCTGTTTTGCAAATGGAGCTGGTTTGGCATCAGCAAGCAGCTGAGATTTTTATCTTTTCCTTCTTATGTTGTTTTTTTCCCTCCTGCCTTTACCATGCAGGTGCTTGGTGCAGCCATGAGTCAGAGCCTTTGAGATGGGCTGCTTGTACCAGGCTGCCATCCAGAGGGGAAAGATACAGTGCTGGGAGTACCAGGCACTTACTGGATGGGAAAGACAGACGAGAGAGATAGGTCAGTCAGGAAATCATAGAAGGACTTTACATCTAGGTCAAGGAGGGATTTTGAAATGGGTCAGGTGTTTAAAGTAATTTTCAAGATCCTGACAGCTTGAGCCAAACCTCTGGTCCAGAATCCTTTCTGATCAAATTCCAGATCATGAGCAGCATCAAAATTTGCAAACGAAAAGAAATAATGATTGCTGTACATGACATGTCACTGGAAGATTTCAAGCACCTCACCCTCTGAACCTTTACAGCTCTGCCCTCCCTGCTTCTGGGCTACTAACTCAGCCTCTGGCCACAAGCTTGAACCTTTCCATCTGTAGGACTCCAGACCTAACCCAAACTGTGTCACTCAAGCCTTTCTGGGGCAGAGATGGCCCAAACTGTAGACAGGACAAAGCAGCTGCTACCCATGTTTTGAGGCAAGACCTGTCTGGTATCTGCAGGCACACTTGATCCCCAAACTCTCAGACCATGTTATTCAATTGCCATCAGTGAACAAGATGAATACACTCTGACAGGACTGACACACCTATATAATCAATACATATCAGCATTTTCACACATGGGTTGGGTGTACATATGCATATATAGAGCTAGACACATCTGTGCACACGTTCAGGACCTGTTCAGTGACTACATATAAATATATGCCGGTGTACCTATTTTATACAAATATAGAGGCAGTGTGCTGCTTTTTATATAATTTTTTGCTAGGTCTTCCTTTTGCAGTGTGATCAATAACAGTTCTAGTGCAGAAGGTGAGCAAAGTGCCTTGTTAAACTAATAATTGCACAGGAACCAAATCCTTTCTAATAAAATCTTTTAAAACCTTTATAAAATTTCCACTCTAAGGCCAGTTTTCCTGGGAGACCTATAATTATTGAGAGTGGAAAGAAAGGAGCATAACTAGCCTCTCTTACCAGCTGCCCAATAGACACTAAAATGGGGCTGCACCGAGAAGGTAGCCCCTGTGGAGTCTCTTGATTGAGACACAGACCTGTAGGCTTGTGCTGTCCATCTCCCGGCAGGGTTTATAATTAAAACTGTATTGCTGTTTATATTCCAGCAGCACCTGTAAGACCCATTGCACAAGGTGCTGTGCAAACAGAGAGACACCAGGCTTGCTGCAAAGGATTTACAACGGTAATAGATAAAGCATGCTGGGGGGGTGGCTGTGGAGAGGGATGAGAAGGAAGAAGGACAGCCAGTCTCTCAAGGTTGTGTGTTAACAGAAAATAGAAGTCAGGGGCCTGATTGCCAAGCAGCTGCCACTGTCTGCCAGGCCATACTGGCCCTCAAATTTAGTATTCAAGAAACCCATGTGTGGCTTGACCCAGGCACGTCCATGTTATATTTTTGCATGTGATCACACTACGGGGCAGAAGCAATGCCTCTTAGCTGCAGCTGAGGTTGTTGGTATCCTGACAGGTCCCATTTGACTGTAGGAATAGGTGATGCATATCTAGAATGGACTCTGCCACTGAGACATGCTACTCCCATGCACCAAGCACAGGTCTGAGGCAGGTCTCCCAGCGGTGTGCTGGGGCTGAGGAAGGGCAGCTGCTCTGCACTGCGATTGCATGCAATAGGGGTCTTGTTCCTCACTAGCAGGTCAAAGGCAAATTTGGGAGGTCTATGTCTGTGACTCTTGCAAGTGAGGGACAGGAGCAGTGGGTGCTGAGGCAGTCTGGGAACACTGGAGAGGAGGAACCCGGCAGGCTGAGGGTAACAGATGGTCATCTTGTACAGCAAATCCCATCACAGTGGGTGCATTGAGGATGACTCCCAGCCAGAGCAGCCAGGAAAGCATGCCAGTGCCTTGTTCACTGGAGCATCCTGCCTGCACACCATGGGAAAAGGTCAATCACCTTGTAAATGAAGCAGTGTCTTCTCTGGAGAGGCCATTGTTTCTGTGAGTTTTTTCATTAGTTTCAGTGCCATCCATCCTAGGCAGCACTGGCAATATCGGGAAGAAAGGCAGGAAACAAGAAAGTTAGTAAGTCGTGGGCTGTGTTTGGTTAAACAGTGTCTTCAAGCTTCAAAACTAATGCATATGGAAGGGGGTGTTATGTAGGGACACTCAGCTTCCTTCCTCCAAGTTAATTAACCTCTTTCACCTCCATGCTGTTATAGACACAAGCAGTTCTACTGCATATGTCAAGGGCGTAATTAGCACAGACTGAGCAAACCGCACACACAGAATGGAAGCATGCCTGCAAGATGGACAAAAGTGAAAGCCAGGCATCAGCAGAGATGGTGAGCCACGGCACAGTTGACCAAGTATGGCAGGAATAAATCTGAGCTGCTGGAGGAAAAGATAAGGGCTGCCCCTTTTCTATTCCCTCCATCTGCTATCTGCAGTTGCAGGACATGGATGAGAGGCTGCACCCAGCAAATGAGAGCAGATTCACTCTCTGGGTAGATGACAAGGGGTAGGAGCAGCTTGGTGGTGGAGGAAAGTCTTCCTCAGTTCCTATTCATTGTACCCAGTGGACTCAGACCTCCAGCATTTCCAGCTTTTTGGTTCTCAAAGGACACAACTTTCCTCCCTCGTTCAGTTATCATTATGACAGATCCTCGGGTGACCCTTCTCCATCATACAGGAGAAGGTCTCCACCCTCCCTGCCACCTCTGCACCTCTGCCCAGCCCTGATCTCCCAACACCTCTGCAGCCAGCACTCCAGACCCCATCTCCCCCCTGGTAACTCAGGTTCGTTATTTCATCTCTCAGGATGATGACATCTCTGCTGTCATGAAAATGAACCCTGTTGACAGGGAAGACTGAGGTGGAGCCCAACAGTGTTTCATGGATAGAGGGAAACTGTATTGCCTAAGGGCAGATCTGCAAGGATCCCTGTGAAGGTGACCACCTTCACACAGTTCATTTCATGGAACCATTGTCCCTCATTCCTCAGTCTCAATGGATCCTTCCATGCCTGTTGATCAACTCCATACATGCTGATTTCTCTTTTTCCTTGCACTTCATCTATTAGGTTCTCCTGTTACACCTCACCTGTCATATAGATTGCAAGCAGCCTGGGACAGCCCTGCTGCATGACCAAAGATCCCCCTGCTATCGTCATACAGATCCCTGTGAATGGAGGGTGTGAGAGGAGCAAAACAGAGAGGTCTAATGGTTCCCTGTAAGGCCTCACCTCTTCTGCAGCTCACAGCTTCGGACGTTACCTCTTCCCTTCTCCCCAGAATCACAAAACACACATGCAAAACATTCCCAGTTTTTAAATGCTGTTGTTTTAGAGAAACATAGTGCTTGTTCCAGCTGCAGGCACTAAATCATCCCTCTCCTCTGGACGTGTACTGAGGAAGTAAGGCCAGTGATGAATGGGGCTGTCCATATTTACATTGGGAGCAGAACAGCTGTGTGAATCTCACTGTGCAATGAGGACTCTGTGCAAACTCGGCATCCCCCTTGCTTCCTCCCTCACCACTTGGTGACAGTGACTGATCGTCCACTTTTGCAGAGTACTGCCCAGAAGTATGTATGACTCCCAGCACCTCTTGAAAGTGAGGAGGCGGGGTACCTAACCCTCAAGTCATGAGAGTGACTGTGTTTCTTTGGCGAGTCTTCTTTCCTGTGATGACTTTGCAAACAAGCAGGCCACAGAAAGAGAAGAGAAGCACTGGTGAATTGGAAGTGAACTGGGGGGAGGAGAAAGGGTAGCCTGGCTGTTTCTTGCAAAGAACTGCATCCAAGATGTTGAGCGCCTGTAGCACTTTTCATCCTTTAGACAAATGCTCAAGGTAAATATTGATGCTGGTATGCTCTGTGTAAACAGACTGCAGTTCTCTGCATAGAGCTCTTGGACTGTGGGGTTTAAGAAGAGCTTAAAATATTGGTAAGTCTTAAGTAATGTATGGACAACGAGTACAGGTTTCCTACCCTTTTTCCCCACTGTCTCATCCCCACCTTGGTCTACACTGTCGACCTTTGCTTGGTGGCCCAATCTCAGCCCTAGGTAGAAGGAAATGTTTTGTTCTTCCACCAAATCTCTATGCAACCCTGCCGCTAAACTTGGTTCCTTCTAAGCAGACTCCTATAATTACGGATCTGCCCATTTTCCTCATAACCTCTATCCCTGTAACCCAGCAGTAAAGTTTCCAGAGATGACCATGATCTGTCAGGGGCTTCATTGCAATTAACACATCTCAGCAGAATGCATCGCTTTCACCAAATCAGCATATTCTGAGATGAAAAATATGGGAGTCCGAAACCAGTCAGAACATTTCTGATCTGCTCTCCATTACGCTCCTTGGCTGATGGAGATATGCTGGGTGCAAGAAACAATATTATAGAGAAGGGAATAAGCTGTAAGGTTGTCTACATCCCACATATCTGGAAGAGAAACAAGAGGCTAAAGAAGGAAAGCTGCTTAGATATGACTCTAATACCTTCATCCAGCACTTTACATGAAAAAAAGACTTAAAATATAGCAGTAGGATGGGTGGCTCCACTGCACAGAGAAGACGAGTCCTGACAATGTGTCTAAAGAAAGGCACTTGGCACTGTGGTTTGGAGAGATGACACTGTGTGAAGAGAATAAGAGGCTCCATTTGTATAGCCTGTTCCTGTAGCAGACCAGAGGAAGGCTCACCTCGAGATCCCAAACTTGGCATAGGTTCCCTTGAGGTATGGTTTAGCCCACAGCTACCATCCACACCTGGTGTCCGTTCAATCCAGCCCAGCACAAGCTGGAGATGGACTAAGATTCAGGGCTCTGTGGGCTGAAACATATCTCCTTCCCAACATCATGGGCTGGGTTAATCACTGAAGGGGGAAAAGAAAGAACTGCAAATGGAAAATGCCATTTTCAATCTGCTGGATTATCTGGGGAGGGGGAACAAAGCTAGACTTGGGGAAAGGCAATGAGAAGAATGGCAGGGAGCTGGGAATGGCTCCTTGCCTTATTCCTATGCTGCTCCACTCCACATTCAGATAAGTGGTCCCTTCTCTCCAGCCTTCTCCTTTCTAGTCACACACTCAGTTGGTTAATTCTCTCCTCGTCGAGATCAGAGATTAGATAGAGCCTGGATTTATAGCTAGTGAAAATAAAAAGAGCTGCTCCTATCAAGGATTCAAATGATTAAATATCCCACCATAGAAATACTTTTAACTTCACTTACAGTACAATTTCACTTACAAGCTGATGCAGTTGACAGCACTAACAAAAGCTGCTTGAGTAATATGGGGCCTGAAGAGAGGGAGAAGGAAGCTGGAGGAGAGAATGAGAACAAGGGATAGGGACAGAAATGAAGAGAGAAACAGAGAGTGAGATGCAAAAAGAGGAAAGGGAAGGCAGAAAAAGGGAAGGAAAGGAGGAGGTTGGTTCTCTCTGCCTGTAGCATTAAAAGTACAAGAGCTAAACCAATTAAACAATGAAAGGAAAGCAAAGGATTAAATGAAGGGCTATGTAAAACAGCTCCCCTAATCCAGCTCATTTACTGCTCTTTATTCTTCATTTCCCTCTCATGTTGATCCTCAGATTCAACAACACCAGACCCGTAGTGCCTCGTGCCTCGCATATGCAGGGTCCTGCTGGCACTGTGGCGTGCCCCATTCACTCCCCTCCCACCCCTGACCCTGCCCGCTGCCGGCCGAGGGGGGAATGGCAGTGGTGAGTGATCAAAGCATTGGCCTGGGGATGCTCCTGGGCAGGTGAACAAGCTTGTACCTACCTATGGTCGCACTCATGGTTAGACTGCTCCTGCTCTCCAGCCAAACTTGCTCAAGGACAACCTCAGCAATGCACCGAGAGCTTTTCTGTGAAATGGGACTGTCGTTCTCTACCATCATTACCAAGTGCTGCTGGAAAGCCCCATTTTGGACAAAGCCTCTAGGCTGCTGTGGTGATCCAAAGGTCAAAGAGGAATTTTCAGGGCAGTTTCTCCTGCCTCCTCTGTGGCTCCTCTTTTCCCTCATTCCCTTCCTTTTCACAGATTACAAGAGCCATGAGGTCTGCAGTGGACACAGCCCCAGTGTGCACAGAAGGGCTGCACCTCTCATCCAGTGCACATTGTACCAGGGGCTGCAGATAGCAGCGTGGGAAGGAGCATTTCCACTCCCTGTTCCCCACCTCCTCCATGCCCTGCTGATGCTGGGATCTACCACAGCTCCCCAAACATGCTGTGTGGGTCAGGGAGTCCTGCAGAAACTGTGGCAGTTATGGGGAAAGTGTCTGGTCGCTAAAATGCAACAAACAGGAGATTGATGGGGACTAACATCACTTACCCACATTATACTTTGCCCCTCTTTCTCCATTTACCTGATGTCCAAGAATGATTGTTTCTTTTCTGGTTACTTCTTATAGTTTTGATCTCAGCCTCAGGGAGAGCAGAGGGATGGCAGAGCAAGTCATTTGGGGAAGGACTTGAGCACTGGGGGAAAGCGTGGCTCCCTGGAGGAGGTTATCTGTGCCTGGGCACTGTCTGCAGGGATGCTGTGCTATTTGGAAATTATGCTTTTTCCCCTTTAGCACTCCCAAGCTACAGATCATTTGAATTCACCCTCTCCTTCCCTTTCAGGAGACAGAAAGGCCCCAGCCGTACTTGAAATGAGACAGATGCTTATGGAATTGTGGTTTTAAAAGCATTTTTCAGTTGAGTTCTTTCCTTTTCTACACAGAGCAGTCCAATGTGAGCTGACTAATAAATGCATTATCTTTTTTTTTTCCTTTCCTAGGAGGGTTTGATATGGCAGCTCCATAGATCAGCCTGGTCTCCAGGGATATTTCTGCCCTAAACAAAATGGAAATTGTCTGCCCCCTCACAAGCCCTCAGTGACTCATACAATAAAGAGAACCCATAAATATTTGGGTAATTACAGTCCGTTCACCTAAATTCCATAAGAGGCAGAGCACTCTCTCACTTCATGTCCTTAAACAGCTGTTCGTGTGTTGCTGTTTGCTGCCTATGTGTTGCTGTAAGCACCCAATTCCCCCTTAACAGTCAGCTTCCAGGTAGCACGCATTCAACTCTTCCTACGTAGTTAGCAAAGGCTGGGAACATTTCATGGCAAAAGGATGAAAAGTTATTCAATGAAGAGTAAGTTAGAAACTGTATTGTTTTATACATGGTACATGTAGATCCAGTGCCTTTTGCCTGATGCCCCGTCATGGGTCACCAAGACCACACTGTAGCCACCTCCGGGACATGGAGATCAGAGGACCCCTGCACCTGGAGCAAGCATTTGCTGAAATCTGCTGTAGCCAGACTCTCCAGCGCAGTGACAGTCCTAGAGATTAACGCATTTTATAATGTTGTTATTACTGTGTTGTTGTTAATATTTTACTGCTTGTTGTCACAACTCTATAAGGCAGATCCAGCTATACAAATATCTGATCTGGGTGGTCTACAGTCCTTTGTACATGCCCTGGAATGGTTATACCAGGCTTATGTTAGAGCTATTGGATGCTGCATAAAATACAGATTTTAAAAAGAATGATTCAGTGAAGGTTTGAGCTATGTTATTTTCTTCCCTCCCTCCCTCCCTCATCAGCTCAGGGTGAATTACAGGGTGTGCAAGAACACTTTTAAAAAACCCTCCTTGAAATTAGCATGTCTGGAGCAGCACTCTGCACGCCCCAGCAGTCTGCCTTTTCTCAGTGGCTCATCTCTGCTCTTTGACGACCTCTTGCAGCGCAGCTGATGGCCACAGTGACAGGAGGGCCACAGGTTTCTTTTCGCCCAACCCAAGGCAAGTCAAATAGACATGGAGGGGATTTGCATAAAGTGTCTTTCTTTCTTGACTTTCTGACGATCCTCCAAAGAGCATCTCCACTGTGAGAAAACTGGGCATCATTGGCTTGCTCGGACCACAGGCATCCAGCAAGCAGGGAAGTCGCACTACTCCTGCCAGAGGGAGGGATGGACAGGTCTACAAAAATATGTGTGGTCTGGACTGCAGAGGGGAGCTCTCCAAGGAGCTGGTGACAGGCAACCCCAGCGTGGGAATGAAAAGCTGTTAAGCTAAAGGAACCCATCAAGGGCAGCCTCCTGCCTCCAGACATAACCAGGCCCAGCTACCTCCAGAGAAGCTTTGAGCAACCCCAGAGCCTGGTATCAGACCTTGTCAGTCACAAAACTTTCTATTACAACCTGCTGCTTTATCAAATGCTTCATTTTATCTATTTTTCATCCTCCCCCTCCCTTTTTCTCCTGCTACCTAAAATTTGTTTCTTTCCTTGCTATGGGTGACGGTGCTTCTAATCAGCACTTTCCTTGCCTAATTGCCTCATTGCGAGCTTCTCCCTGAACCTGTCAGACACAAACTCACACTTCTTGACTTACTTGTCACAAGAAAAATTGTTCTTTTAAACGTGTCTGGGAGAGGCACAAGGACATTGAATACTCCGGGGAGAGAGAAGGATGGAGGAGTGACTGACTGCAGTTACTCATTACATGGTGTTTCTAAAAGTCCCCCCATCTTACCTGGAGATACATAATCACAGAAAAAAAAGAAAATTCTCTGTCTCAAAGACATAACAGTCCATAATATGTTGACACTAAAAAGTCCCTACGGAAGTTATACCTGTTATGATTACAGCAGAGGATGAGCGGATTACTCGGTGAAACAAACCATCCATGGCAGGAGGGATTATTTTGCATGTTAGAGGAAGATTTGGGGACTTTAAATACTAATACCCCATTTACGATTAATGCGTCTACTGCATAGGAACCTGTGTGCTGACCTATTCACTCCCTGTCTCAATCACATCAGAAGTGCTAGTAGAGAAAAAAACTTGGTATGTTTTTGCTGTACCAGTGTTGCATTGATGCAAGAAATTTCTGTCCTGTTTGTAACTGAGCAGACCTCTGAGTTTTACCTCCCACATTCAAGTCCTCTGTTATCCACCTAAATTAGATTATTTGTGAAGCATGTTGATGCTCACCCCTGGTGATAGCAGAGGAGTCTTTCAGGCCACGGTATTTGTGGTTGTCATCTTATCTCCTGATAAGAAGATAACAGTGTTCTTCCTGCCACTGACACATTAGCTTTAGTGCTGGTAGATTTGCCTATCAAAGCCTGGCAGAAAGATAGAGCAGGGTTAGATGTTTGTGTAGCTCAGCTTAGAGTTTCCTTGGTAAAATAAATGATGCCCTTGGTCTTACCTCCACCTGCTTTGTCTCAGACTAAGCAGGTGACAAGGCTGATGTCACATCTTCAGGTCTTGCCTGAAGTAATTTGGAGGGCTCCGACTTCATGGCAGTTATATTATATTGGTGACACATTGGTCTTGTCCTTTCAATTTCATCCCACAAGAGCAGATTCCCTCTGTGGCACAGGACAAGCCACTTCAGACTAGGGTCCCTCTCACCTCCTCAAGTATTAGTCAGAGAGCAAAATTTTATTAGCAGTAAATAATCTATTTGTGCTTCTGTGCCTTGTGTACAAGTGAAGAGATCACAGCTGTTTCCTTTTCCAGTTTTGCATTTGTGTTTTGGAGGGTTATTTGGGGATGGGGTTCAGAGAGGTCCCCATGGCACTGCTGTTTGCTTGTTTTTGGGAACATTAACAGGAGAAAGTGTCCAGGAGCTGGCGGTGGCTTACGTCTGACATTGGTCTGCCCTTGCTGTCTCTTTCATGGGGCAGCTTTGAAGAAGTTTCCCCCAGTCCTCCTCTACCTGCCCAGGGTTTCATTACTTATGATCGGCTGCAGAGCTGGGAGCACTGACTTCTGGCAGGTGAGCTGGTTACAGAGCAGCTATGACCTCCTGGTGAGGCAAAAGCACAGAGATATTAGCAGGGCACAATTAGAGGGCGGAGTGGAGAGGGAGAGAGATTGACTGTGGGCCACTGCTAAGTATTTTACCTGTCAAAAAATTACTTTAACCTGCACATTTAGGCTATAAAAATATTTCTTCAATCAAGCAAAGACCTGCTATTCACAAGGACAAAGCTAAGGCAGCATCTTCTCCTTGTCTCAGAAAATTAATTTAAAACAAAAAATGTGGAGAATTCAATAGCAGGAGAGAAGGAGAGAAAGAGAGAGAAAACCATGCCTGTGCATGGTCTTTAGTTGCTGCCCCTCATACCTCTGCATTGCAATGGGGATATGGTACAGCTCTTTTTTCTGGGAGCAAAACATATGCATCTATGCCTTAAAGCCCAATTAAAAGTTCCGAAAGTCGATAGCAGGCTCAGAAGAGATTTTACTTTAAACCACCCTCTGTACTGATTCACTGCTCCCTTTCCAGGAAGGTACCCAACAGTCTCCATCTCACTGTGCAAGAGAACACCCATCCTCAACCCCACGCATCCTATGAGACCCCAACCACCACTGCAGGGGCTGCACTCAACTGTCTTCACTCCAGGTCACCTCCAGGGCTGAGATCTTTGCCTAGCTCCTGCATGGCTCACCCAGATTTATGCTAAGTAAAACAGAACGGATTTTGGTCCTTTTTCTTATTAGGACAATAATTCTTTTTCTATACTTTTCAAATCCCTTGCTGTCTGAATGTAGGATACAAATGATTGAACCTATGCATTTCATGTCATTTGTGAATCATTAGACCTCACTTAAGAGGGTTTGCATCACTCCATGCTCATCTTTATAATCCTAGCCTAATTCTGGGCTTTGGCCAAATAGCATTCAAGCTTCACTTCTTTCCTTTACCTTCAGTTCTTTATGTGCTATTGAGTTATTCAGGCACTTTCCATTGGGATGAATTGGAAATACAAATTGGAAAATACAGTTTCTCAAAGGAAAAATTTACATTTGCTGAAGTTTGTTTCTTTATTTTAAAAATCAACATGCAATATATACTTTTGGCCAGAATAAGACTGATTAAAAATAGAAACATGGCTCAAATATTTCAATTTTCTAAATGTTTTGCCTGAAAACAATACAACAAAATACTAAATGTATTTTACTTATAACACACTAAACAATGCCTTATAAAAATTTTAAGCTGGACACCTATTCTCATTTAACAGCTAGGCTCTCTGTAGAAGAATTTTTGATTTGTTGTGTATCAAGATCATTAGAGAACTTCAGGATATTTTTGGATATGCTCTTTGGAATTCTGTTATCCCCATTTTTGCACTACAACTCCAGCAAAGAATGCATCACTAAAGACAAATAGGTGTTTAATACTGATCTGATCTAAAAAATATCAGGGAAATTCAGTAAATCAAACCAAAATATTTTGATCCATTGGGGGGGGGGTTTATTTTTCAAAATTGGAACTAATTGCAATGGAAATATCCAAAATAAAGTGGTTTTTTCACTTTGAAGCTTTTTTTTTTTAGGTTTGCTCGTCCATAATAAATGTCTAATTAAAGTTTTCTTTGCAAGCTAGGGTAAAAACCTGGAGTAAAAATTCCAAATGTAACTTTGTGCTACCTTTGATGGTGACAGAAAATGAAGAGCCAGCAAAAACAGGAATTAAAGTGACACTCTCTTCCCACGCATTGATCACAGTGGGCTCATACTAGTGATGTTTAGAGCAATTTTGGGCAGGTACAAAGAAGGGATCATCACTGTTTAGTTTGAGAACAAAAGAAGCACAAAGTCATTTCTGACAGGTGAAAACCAGCATGAAATTTTAACTGTGCCCAGGTTCCATCTCTGTCTTTACAGAGTTTTTGGCATCTGCATCAGAAGTCCACTGTGGTGGGATAAAAAGTCTGACCCACTCCAGTGATTCCTATGAGCTATAGGACTGATGTATTTTTCAGATGTGCCTAGCAAAATGCTTCTCATCTTTTTCAAGGCACTCAGTGACTCCAGGGAAACTGCAGACACCCCCATCTTCATAGACCGTGTCACCTGGCCCCTTATGTATTACCCATGGCACATATCCATCTCCCCACTCTGGGGACTATGATAAAGACAAAAGCCTTTACTATCATCAGTGCTTTTGTGGGCATTTTTATCATCAGTAGGATACATATTGATTTTGAACTGGTCTTGTTTGTCTGAACTCCGGAGCTGACAGTCTGTGGACATCATTTCAATCTGTTCAGCACTCCCAGGTGTAGGGTGCCCTCTTTTTATTTTTAAGGCATGTAATAAAGCACAAAATTAATTCCATGTCTGATTTATGCCCAAAGCCACCATTCTGTGTTCTTCCAGCTGAGATTTGATTGGATTTCATTAGATTCTTTCCCATAGAGGGAGATAATTTTCTTCGGGTTTAAGTTTGAGTGTTTCTGGGATCATCTGGAGTTTGTGGTTGTTTTGTCATTGTTCTTAAATAGCTGAAAAATGCATTCTTATATTTGTCTGTCTGGAGCTATTCAAACAAAAATAGAGAACGTGCCTTTTTAAAGTCAAAAGCACAAGTTTTGCATAGATGAAGCCATTCTATAGTTCTTTTCCTTTATTCTTGCTATTTTTTGAACTATCCTGTGTCATTAAAAGGTATTGCCATGAGATGGTTTTGGCATCTTTGTAACAGAACTAGCAAATTATTTACCTACCTAGATTCTTGCAGGCCTGCATTTACTAACAATTCCAACTTAGCAGCTATCATTTTAAAAAAAAAAAACCAAAAACTAGACATGCCTAGATGGGCTGGCAAATACCTATCCTACCCGATGCTTCCAGCAGGAAATAAAATATTCCCCTCTGCTGTGTTGATTCTACCTCAGCAGATAGGCTTAATGATATGACTGGGAGTTAGCAAACCCAGGTTCTGCAAGGCCAGATAACAAGCGCTGTAATAATGCACATTACGTTGTCAAAGCAATAGCCTGCACCCACCCTTCATTAAACACGCATGGTCTGACTCCTACTGCCTCTATGCCAGAGTGAGCCCTCGCTGCTCTTCATCATGTTACCCCAGCTTAAAAGGAGTCTGTGTGGCCCTAACAAGACGTAATGCAAGAAAATGGAAGCCAAAGAAAAAAGAAGAAAAAAAGAAGAAGAAAGAGTGAGATCAGAAGAGGAGAAGCTGGGGAAATAAACAGAGAAGAAATAAGTTGATGGTGAAAAAGCAACACAAGATGATAACAGAGCTGAATTTAACTCAGACTTTAATGCCTTCCTACATAACAAGACTAAACTGTCCTTGATGTTCATATGGTCTCCACCAACTAAAGAGAAGTGCCTGAAACATTTTTAACACGCAGTTCTTTAAGGAGCCAAAAGCAGCGTGCACCCCAGCTGGGTACGTCCTAGCCAGAGAGTTGCCATTGCCGTAGCCCAGCCCGTGCGGTGCATGCTTCTGCCCTGCCTGATGTGAGAAGGAATTTCATAGAAACCGACAATTTCTTTAAGGTCTGAGATCACAGCTTGTGACTAATTATAGAAATAAATAACTGGTGACTGGAGCCATCTGTTCTTTATTTGGCAATGCCTTTCTTCTTCATGAAATTAGCACACCTGCAATCTACACGTCTTCCTGAGGATGGGTCACTCTGCCCTCTAAACCACAGACAAATTGCTGTAGTGCAGGCAACCCTCTCGAGTTGTTGCTGCTTATCCTCCTTCTCCTCACCCCCAGGGGAAAATAATTAATATGCTCAATTGAGTTTCATTAGTTATTCAGGTTGAGGAAAAGCAGTGACTAGGAGGTACAGTAGTAAAAAGTTATTTATCACCATGGTTTGAACCTCATCATCAGTGCACAGTGGGGAGGGTTTGGCCTTGTGTTCTGACAGCCAGGCTGCATCCTTACTGGTGAAGCAGGAGCCTCACGGGGTGTTTGCACGGACCGGGGGATGTACATGCAGCAAGCAGCAGTGTCTGTGATGGGGACCCCAAGGGGGAAGCGTGGTGGCAGGAGGTTACCCTGATATTGATATTGACCCCTCTGCCCAGGCTGGCCCCGCAGGTCCCACGCTGCTGCAGCAGCCTTCCTGTGGCACTCCTCTCCGCAAAGGTTTCTCATCTCCCATCAAAAGGGTGTGGGATGGACATAACCCATATCCAGACAATTAAACAAGAGTTCTCCCATGTCTTCAGTGGGGGTAAAATCAGGGGGTAATGTAAGAAATTCTATTTTTCTCTCTTTTTCTTCCCCGCTCTCACATTTCCCTTGTTTTAATCTTTTGCATTGAGGTGTTCTGTACAGCAATGATCATGGGAATGAATTTTAAAAGGATTATTAATTTTACTCTTTTTTCTTTTTTGAGTTTGACTTTCAGCTTAAGTCAAAAATATTTCAGGTCTTTAGAGCCATAATTAGACATATTGTCCTTAACCAAATGCCAGATAATTTGTACGCACTTGAGGTAAATCTTTTGCTGGAAAGGTAGGCAAATATTGAAATATGTAATGAAAACGAAAGGAGGCATGAATAAAAAAAACCACCCACACAACTATTTTAAATCTTTTAAATTACTTTCTCTTCTCCCTCTCATTAGTAAATATTTTAGTTATTCTTGCATTGAACAAATCCTCCTTTCAGGGCCTCTGTGTGTCTTTCTCTCTCATTAACATGCTTTTTTTTTATTATTTTAACAAGTCATAAAGACCTAGCTATTTTTACAATTCTTATCCTATACAAGATCCAGATGCAGGGACCAGAGAGAGAGAAATAGCAGCATGTTAATTCATTCTGGGCAGGGATTTTTTCCTTCCTACCTTTAGATAAGAGGGAGTTTTCTTTTGGCTAAAAACATTCAAAGTGCGTGCAGCACTTGGGGAAATGGCATATAAAGGGACTTTAGTGGGAAGGAGAAATGAAAAAGGATGGAAAAGTTGACCAGTGACAGAGGTAATCAGAGAATTTACAAATTATTTTTCTGAAAATTTGGCAGCTCTAGGAGGCTGCCTACTCTTTCAAGATAAAGTCACTTGTCATTCCATTAGAAAAAGTCAGGGGATACAGGAGTTATTTGAAACGTAAAGTATTGGTTTTAGCTTCTTTTTCTCTCATTATTGTAGTAGCAAAGTACTCTCTCTGTGCTGATGGAGAGGCTGAAAGTGCAGCAGGTAAGGAGGGCTGCAGGACCAAGGGGGCTCAGAAATTCCCAGGGCTGGGATAGACTATGGAGAAAAAAAGGAATTTGGGGACCCACAGCATTGAAGACATGGAGCAAAGGAGTAGGTTTGTAACAGGAATGAGGGGAAAGGGGGAAAATAAATAGCTCTGTAATGCTGATCAAGTCAAGAAGTACTATAGAGCAGCAGGGAGGTAAGGGTCACAGCTCAGCATCTGGGATCCCCTAAGGACATGGGGTCTGCGCAGATAAGAAACCATCAGAAGATGCTCCAATGAAGGATATCAATGCATTGACTATTTGCCTATCACAAGGCCCTAGATGCTCCCCTTTTGTCTGAGTCCTCTCTGTCTC
Organism: Anhinga rufa; assembly: GCA_013400875.1. Classification (NCBI taxonomy): domain Eukaryota; kingdom Metazoa; phylum Chordata; class Aves; order Suliformes; family Anhingidae; genus Anhinga; species Anhinga rufa. The sequence continues at coordinate 10,278 of VZTV01069110.1, read as the reverse complement.
CTCCCCCAGGCCTCGAAGGCTGGGTTTCTTTAGTGCTCTTCCAGCTATTCCTCTTCCCAGAAAACACCTTTGTGAAGTTTCCCCTCTTTTCACCCATGTGTCTTGGAAGCATCACATGAATGCAAAGTGCAGCACAGTCACAGAACAGCATTGCTCTGTATAGATGTTTTTTCTTCCCATGTGCACCGATCACTTCAGAATAATCCTACTATCTGAATAAAAATCCCCAAATTCTGTCTCTGGTCACCTCAGATACTCCACCTGTCTTCTCCTCCCCAGCCCAGCCCCTCCTGCTACCAATGCAAAGGAAGTTTCAAACCAACTTCGTATTCAGTGCCAGCCTGCTGCAAGCCCCAGCTGCTGCAGAGACTTGCCGCTGATAGACTCTGAAGCCCAATGGCACAAGAAACTCGAGGCCCTGAAGAAGATGGTTTCCATCTCCCCCTGGGGAACACACTCCTTGCTCTTCTGAGGATGGCAGTAAGGGTTACCCACGCAGGTAGTGCTTTGATGTATACAGCTATCCCAGCTTTCCTTCTTTAGCCTCTCCCTGTAATGGCTGCAGTTAGCAAAATAACACCGGTGGCAGATAAGCATCTGGTAACCCATGGCAACCAAGTTCCTTTAGAAAATGGTCTTCCGGTAATTTCATAAATGAACAGGCGCTTTTTTGTTGTTGTTGTTGGAAATGGGAAAAAAGAGGACAAGAGAATAAAGGCACCAGGAGTGTTTGTGTACACACATGTGTCCATGCAAGCGTAGAGAGGTGCCATAGGCACCTCTGCATGTTGCAGAGGGGTGCTTGGCTGCATCCACAGGCCACACAACATGGACTTGCACATCTGTGTCTGCCTTTCTCTCTCCACCCCATCGCTCCACCCAGGGCCTAGGGGTTTGAATATCCAACCAGCTATTTCTTCCAAATCTCACCATAGCAATGGCAGGCAACTGCTAAAACCCAGTTACAGGTTCAGGCCAACAGATGAGATTAGATAGATGTATAGACAGGACGGCAGACAGTGAGACAGATATTTGTGCAAGTTGCTGTTACAAGATGAGGCTGATTATATTCCATTCTGAATTTGATTAGATTGCATAAGTAGACAGACCAGCAGAAATGAGCTGCCTGGTAGAGCAGGACATTTAACTAAAGGTCAGACAAAATTGCCCTAGAAACTGGTAGATACAGCAGTGTGTGGAGGTGGAGCTGTTAGGGCTGGTTTCTGTTAGAGAGACAGGAAGATAGTTTAATTGCTGGAATTTTTGAAAGCTTTGTACGTGTCTCACCCCAAAAGTGCCCACATAAGCACACCCATGCTGCAGCATGCACACTGCAGTGCTCACCTTAGAGTTCAGGGATAACATGCCAGCACCCTCAATGCATAGCCACAAACACCCCAAACCCTCACTTCATGGCCACAAGCATCCCCTGCTGACCATCCCTTGATGTATCCAGCTGACCCGAGCCACAGAGGAAGGAAAGCACAATCTTCTACTCCTGTCCTCCGCTGCTGGAATGGTGAATCCAGCCAACAGCCTCGTAACAGGGAAATACTTTCCCTGTTTGTAAATGAAACCAATTAACAAAACCAGAACTGCAGGAGAACTGATACTCACAGACTGTGTTGACAGCATCTGTATTATTTTTTCATATATACTTTTTCCCCCTCTAAATTAACTTTTCGTTTAAATACATTTTTCCAGCAGGCCAAATAATTGGATTTTTCTTTGTTAAAAGAAGGGAACATAAATTACTCCTGTTGCGTGCAGATTAGGTTACGGGATTTCTTTTCTTCTGTCACCGTCAATGCCCCAGTGTCAGAGAGCTTTAATATTTAATGCATTCCTAATTAGTCTCCATTGGCCCAGGGCACTTAACAAAACCTGACACCAACCATCGAGTCAAGTTCATTTAGAGAGCACAATTACCCAACCATCATTTCCATACTGCAGCTGGATTACCCATGAAATTCCCTTCCCAAGCCCCCATCCTTGCTCCCACCTTCCCACAGTCGCAAGTTAATTAAAAAAAAAGAAGAGGATTTGATTCCAGTGACAGAAGATACAAATTATCTCATTTGGTCAGGGCAATGACATTTCCAAGACTCCTTTAATCGCTAGGAAGCTCTGCTGCATTGAACAGCATTTACTGAAGGATATTGCTGCTTGTGTCACTCTGCTGCCTTGATGCCTTGTTGCTTTGCATGCTCCAAAGATCTGAAGTTCATGCTTTCCCAATGTGCAGGCTGATCATCTGGGAAAGGAGGAAAAAAAGCATCTGGAAATGAAAATAAAATATAACTTTAAATAACAATTATTTGCCCAGGGAGACTTAGCCTTCAATCAACAGGCATGATAGGGTACGTGCAGGGATTAGTTGGTGGTGATAGATGGCAGAGACAGCAATAACGATCAGGAGAATGAGCTTTACAAAGAAACCTGTGGGTGAAGAGAGAGCCCAGCTTCACTGCACTGGAAGCTGAACCAAAGCACAGGATATCCATGCTCTCCAGTTTCTGGGATCTAATCCTGGTATCACCAAGGTGTAATTCTTGATAAATCCAAGAGAAACAAGCTCTGAAGCGCTGTCTGGAAGCACCGACCTTTTGCTGTCTACTCTAGGGACACTAGCAATGCAAAGTTCAGCTTCATGAATTCCCATCTAGAGAAAGACTTTGGCTCTTTGCCCCCAAAAGCCCTAGGTATTACTGAGATGGGCAAAAAAAGGAAGAAAAAAATTGCACCAGGACTTCACTATTCTGGAGCACAGCAACCCAAACTCCACCAGCCAAACACTAACCTCCTCTGGTGCCAGCTCTTGTTGCCACCACAAATGTCTTTGTGTGGCAGACTTGGGCTAAATATTGTCATTTAAGTGACAAAAATGCTATGAACTGAACATTTTTTGGATGTTAATTACACTGAAACAAAACTGCTTTGTGAGGATGCATTGGCTTGACCTTCATTTTCAAAGAATAACCACAGGAGCCTTCTCATGGATAATATCAACAATTACAGAAAATATAATATCTGTAAAATCTGTCACCCCATGACTAATTTCAATGACAACAACAAATGCAAAATGTATGCCACATGCTGAAGAATAATTTAATTTGAAACCTTAAAAAACGGTTAGTTAAAAAAATATATAATATGAATTAATTAAAAATTGACATCAGTTTCCTCCTTATACTTTCCATGCTGCTCATTGAGGATGAAACCTACCAAATAGCATACTTCGCTAAATAAACAGTTACAGGTTTTGCGATGCCAACTTTTAAATTGCACAGTCAATTGCAACATTTGCAACAGAACCTGTGTTCACAGATCACACGGTGTTGCTGCTCTGCATACGTGGGTTTCCTGAAATTGCAATCGGTGAATTTTAAAATGTTTGATCCAAGCTCATTGACTTCAATGGAAATTTCTTCTCACCAGTGCCATGTAAATATTCTTTTTTTTTTTTTTCCCAAGAAGAATCACACGGCTCTGCTATCTATCTGTATCTGTTCAATATTCAGGAAATAAATCCCTCCACAGCTTCTAAAACTTCTTAAACTGAGCACTAAGAAAGCCCATTCCATGAAATTACGACATTTCTCTTCAGTGAGTGAGAAATAACCACTTGTTAATCCTGTGTATGCATCTTCATCTTCCTCATGCAGAGGCAGCAACTGAAGGGTTAATCTGTAATATTAACTTGTTAGACTGTTGATCTGCCCTGGGGCCATCGGGAGCTTAAACAGCCAACAGTTAATTAAAAATAAACTGACACTTTACTTTAAGGATAGTTTTAATAACCATTTATAAATGTTACATTAAAAATTCATGCACTGTTATCAACTCCTGCTAAGGATTTACAGCACAATGGAGGTGTTATGAATGTTTTATAGCTTCTGTGGAAACCTCTTCCTGAGCAGATATTTTCAGAGGTCTATATGTCTTTCCAGGGCTGCATCATATCTACCCAAGACAACAGCATGGCAAATGCAAGCGGCTTCCCAAGATGCTAGGGCTTTAGACTTGCTCCGCAATATATGTGGGCAACATATCAGAGGCCTCAAATGTCTCAAGAAAGTGTTAAAAAATGCCTCTTGATTTCTCCTCTAAAGCAGCCATTCAGCCATGGTCTTTAGGAACAGCTACACATAGCTTCCCCATGCGATGCACAGATCGGATCAGTTTTCTCAGTCGGTACATCAAAACCCCCAGGAGGGTCACGATAAACAGTCAGGGGCCTCCGAAAGTGCAGAAAATATGATTACAATCTAGAGCAGAGAAAACAACCTAATGCTCCTGAGTAATCTTCATCAGCCTCTCCAAATGCATACACACACAAGCAAACAGGCTCACAAACACATCCACCTAAACACAAACACATACTCGCTGTGCATGTATATAAGCTTATCACGGGTAGATTTTTTACTCCTGTTTGCAGCTGAGGAGAGGCAGCAAAACTGTTGTGCTTTGAATAAGTAGTCTTTGACCTGGAAAGCATTGAGAAACTCTAAGCCATATTGTTGAGTCAGGACTCCTGGGTCTTCCCTTCCTACCTGGATGCAGTTGCAATGTGTGATCTTACCTTCCCAGAGCCTTCCCTCCCCATCTGTCAGGAGGGATGATAATCCTTCCCATTCATAGTGGGCTTGCACAGATAAACTTATTAATGTGTGGGAGGTGGCAAGATAGTACAACGATAACTGCTAACGAAAAGATCACAGATAGATTGAAAGTCTTATTGTCATTATTAGCCATTTTGAAATGAGCTTCCTTTGACAGTGTTGCTGCCCCTTTTGTTTTAACTCTCTGCAAACACTGGCATGATTGAAGCTGGCTGTCTACATGCTTATGGAAAACAAATTTAAGCTTATGCTTACCCGCTTATCTGTGTTACTTCTAGCTCATTCTGTGTAGCACACTGAAAGTGATATTAAGTGGGTGAGATGCTGCGTGCTGGAAGGAGGGGAATCTGGCTGCCAAGGCCCTGCGTGGCACTCAGGCACAGAAGTGATTAAATCCACAAGGTGAGGGCCTGACCACCTCCTTTGTACTTAATACCGTCCATGCAAACACAGATCCTCACCGTGTATGCACGGATGGAGAACAACCTTCAGACTCTGCAGCCAGCCACCAATCAAACTGGCATTAACCTTGCTTGCTTTTTCCTTTTTTTTTTTTCTGTTTTGCTGTGTTTTACAGAAAAGGTTCTGTGAGCACTGGCTGTAGGGCCTGGTAAGAAAAAGGTTAAAAATGAATGAAAAATACTTGGTGTCAGGCAGGTGCCAACCTCTAATTAGGATAATTGATAATACAATGTTTGCAGGTAGCAGAAGCCCTCAGGCTGCCATGCAAACACCCCTGAAGAGGTGATAAAGATGAAGTAGGCATTTGCCCAGGTTCATCTCATCGAATTTACACCCTTAAAAGCAGCCAGACCAATGCTGAATTTTATCCTCCTGCCTATAGCTGAAGTATATTCCTGACAGGACCTCCCAAACACCCCCTTCTCCTCTCACTTCCCTTCCAGAAACCAAAGGGTGAGGGCAGCATCCTTGGAGACCAAAGCTACACAAATGTAAACCCACTCTGAGTTGCAGGAAAGTCTGGCCCTGCAGACTCCTGTAGAGGCATACAGTATGGTTAAGGCATGGCCCCACTATCCAGCTCCTCTGCACAGCCAGCCCAGCATGCATCCATGCTCCCCAAAGCTCATAGGGGCACACAGCCAGCGGCCCGTGCAGGGCCCTGGGCCAGATCTAACCCTCCTCAAAGCGGATGAGAAAACTTGGGGTGATTTTAGTGGGTGACAGGCACAGACCTCCTTTAAAATATTGTCCTCTCCATCTTGCATTCCTACTCGCTATTCCTCTGTGCTGTTCTCTGAATTATTTTCATTCAGGGAAACTTCTCTTTTCCCTCCAGTGATGACAGTTTTGTTCTGATGGAGTTGTGAGGTTCACTAAATATAGTGAAGGGCTGTTTCTGCAAGGACTTCAAAAAGTTTGTTTCATTTGCGTGGTTCCTTTCAACCTTTGTTGTCCCTGGTTGTGTTGGACTCCCAGCTGCTACCCAGCCTTATCCACTCAAATTTCTGCTGAGGACTTTGAGGCAACATAGGCAAAATCCCCATGTGATGCCCAGTCTGAAAGCTGCTACTCCCCAGCTCACACGAACAGAAGCTCAAAGGGACCTCACATGCACACAGACACACACACAAGCAGCTTCCTGTGGATGCTGCCTTCACATGCTCTGAAAGAGTTGCACCTGAAGATACAGGAGGATGATGTGTGCACGGACATGCAGAGGATGCACATCCCACACATGTGCACTCAAGACCTTCCAGCTGCTTGTGTCCACCCTCCCCAACACTCAGAGAAAGCCCTTTTGGGCACACTGAGCACTAGCGAGCACCTCTGCGCCCCCTCCACACGCAGAGAGCTCTTGGACATGCTGCAAAGCACCTTCTCTCTGCAAGTCCTAGTTTCAACCTGCATGCATGGGCCTTGCTGCTTTTAACACTGCCTGTCTTTGCAGACGAGTCACTCAGTCCCACATGGCACACTACAAAAGCCATACAATGCCCATGCACTCAACGCTGTGCGTTTCTGTCACACACACGCCCTCCACCTCTTTATGAGCACCGAAAAGGGAAAAAAAGAGAAAGAAAAAAAAACGCATAGCTTTGTTGGGATTGAAACTATGACAGGACGTCCCATCCCTCCCCAGGCCTATCCCCAGCCTTGTAGTTATTGCTGAGCTCCTGGAAATTTTATTGCAAGAATGTGCCCCTTCACAGCACCCCATTCTCGCTCCCACTATGCTGTAGCTGCTGTGAGCCAGAAAAATCCTGATGTTTTACAGATCCAATTTGCAGTTTTACACCAGATTCTGAGAAACTTGATGCCTGCACATCTGCCATCAAACTGAGACTTCTGGTAAGCCCATATACATGCATGGATGCAAGCAGTGATGCAGAGGCTTTCTCACACAGAAAAATGCATACTCCGCAACATTCAGAGTCCCTTCCTGGGCCAATTTGCTCTTGTATTATTGCCACAGGAGGATTGTTGCCATGTGTTCACTCACCCAAATCTCCCTGCAGCATTTTTAATCTAATCTTCTCTGTAACTGCAAGGTGAGGGTCATTTATAGCTATTTTTCATAAAAACAATATTTCAACCCAAATGCTAATAATGCAGAAGAGAAAAAAAAAGAACCTGAGAACTTGTTGGAGAGGAGAAAACATGCATGAATTAAGCTCAGAGGCTTGTCTCCCTCTACTGGCCCCCAGACAAGGCAGACAGGAGTCAAACTCCTTTCTAACGAGAAAAATACAGCACCAAACACAGCCGCCATCCCGTCTTTTTTTTTTTGCACTTTCTCTGTAGTCATGCACACACCTCTGAGAGAAGCAGGGACAATCTGAAAGGTTTTTTAGAGAAAGCATCTCCTATTCACAAAGGATTGATTCTTGCACATGCAACATAGGAACCAGCACCAGAATATACCTAGATCTTTTTACCTTCTCTTTATTCCAAGGTAAGATTGTTCACTACTGCATATTTCTTAGTGATCCTCCTGATGTAATTTTCAAAGTCCCAGCTACAGATTTGCCTCTAAACTAATTAATCTGTAACTTGCCCCATAGCTTTCCTGCAGAATTACTTCATTTCAGCCTGCAGCATCACAGCTGCATTCCCCTCCAAAGCCCTAATCCAGGCTTCAGGCTCACAGGGAGAGGCATTTTGGCTGACCAGGAACGGCAGGGAAGGCTCTGCTGAGCTTTCATGTAGGTGTTTTTGGTATGAGGGGGAGGAAAAGAGAGGCAAAGAGCAGTCACATACGTGGATCTGATTTCAGGATGGAGCATTAGGGGCATAGACACCACCTCTCTCTGTAATATCTCATTCCCAAATTAATTCTATGTCTTGTACCTTGAACATGTGTGCGTGGGGTGAGGGAAGAGTCAGAATTTATTACTAAAAATTTTCATGATAGTGGTTTAAAACTCTACACTTACCACAGTCTGCATCAGGGTCTGAGACAATCTGCAATTATTATCCCTGTCCTCATGATTTTTTGAGAAACTGGGGTTGCATTATACTGCTGATATTTATATCTACAGAGCAACCATGGGTTTGGGGTTCTTTGGTACAAATCTTGGCTGACCTGTCTAGATCTTAAACATTTTTGAAGTATCCATGCTGGTTTCTTTCTGCTTGATAATCTGCCTCTTGAAACCTGTAAGAATGGGCATCTATAATGAAAGGAAATCTGTAAGAATGTTCCCTGACTCCTGTGATCATCTGTATTGCAAACAATTAAGGTCTTTCAGTGGCTTGGCTCTCCAGAAATTACTCTTCTTTTTTTTGGTTGAAATGTTAAAGGAAATCAATGCTGTTAAGAAAAAGACATCATAATTTGCAGGGGGAAGGGCAAACATGGTCATTTTTAGCCATCATGAAAACAAAAATTGCTATCCCCAGCTTAAGTATTATTGTGATGAAGTTGTTTTTCCAATCAGAGCCACATTTGTGCTGGATACTTTACAAGTATACTGGTTTACCCACAGGTTAGATCTCATTGGCATTTATACCAATATGCCTGGAGGGGAAGCAGTATAGAGTCCTTATATTATCTCTATAGCTTTGAAGAAAAAAAGCTGAGAACTTTCCCATTTATATTGCTCTTGCTTTTCAGATATTGTCCCATTCATATGCTATCCATATGCAGAAACTGCCCTACAAAGTTTTCAGCCATTCTATGGAAATGCAGCCACCCCTGGAAAAAAACATGGGACCTTTTTGACAGCTATATTAGACGGAACTATAGCACAGAGTGGAGGAAAGAAAAAAACATACCCAACTGAAACCATGAAGTGGAGACTGGGGAGAAGACAGTAAGTAGTCAAAATGGAAAATAATAGAAGCAATACTTAATTGCTCCATAAGGAGGAGGAAGAGAATGAATGACCACACATGGATAGACAGTGGATGCTATGTTTTATACCAGAAATTTTCAGCCTGGACCACAGAAGCTGGGGCATCCATAGGCTTTTCCTGGGAGGTCTGAGAAAGCCAACAGAGGAAAGCAGGCCAACGCAAGAGCTTATTTTAGACTTCCACCTCCAGCAGGCAAAGCTTTAGGGGGCTTCAAATCAAAACAGGGTGGAAATCAGTGTTTTCCTCCAAAACAGGTCAGCCAGACCCCATCAACACCACAAGGTGGGGTTAGTCCAGCATAGATCCGCTGCGACAAACACCAGGTAGTGAATAATAATTGCAGTCCCACTTCCTGCAGCAATTTCTCCATGGAGGTTTCTTATTGACCCAGTGCAGTTTAGCTTGTGAGATGTGATGAAAACATAGCCGGAGGGTTTATGGCAGTGGCTGCAGGCTATTAAAGCTCAGATGCCATCCTTAACTTGTGCTGTGGGCTCTTCTTTATTCATGACATGACAGCCAGAGGATGAGGTGTCAGGTGTAACACTAACATTTCTTGGCACCCATTGGTTTGTATTGCTCACAAAACTTTGCCTTATTTAGGAGACGATTTGTGTATTTATAATTAATATGGATTAGATATTATTATCTATGCAATATGGCAGGCAAGCAGTTTAGAGAGGCTAACAGCTGTTCAATAATGCAAATGATGCACACATAAATTACAGTTTAGTAATGGGATATTATTACGAACACATACAAAAGTTCAGAACCCAGGGGTGGAAAATATAAATAACCACGGCATGGAAACTTTCCCAAGCTTTCCCTAGACATGCAGCTGAGGTGCAGGGAATGGACCCAGGCACTGGTTCCTCCTGTATTCTCCAATTGGTCTCACTGTTCGCAGCAGTTATGAATGAATGGGAAAACAGCACAGCTGGCCTCAAAACAACCATCTAAGCTTTCTGCGCTTGCTCCCAGCCAAANNNNTTCTGTGCTTGCTCCCAGCCAAAAAACTCCCAGTGCTTTTGTTGGCACCTGGAATTTTTCAAGAAAGGCATCGGATTCAGTTGGGAAGTTTGGTCCATTCTAAAAATAGTCCCCAGGGAAGAATCTGGCTGCGTGGCCTGTTCTCCAATTTTTTGCTCAGTGGAAGAGATGCTGTAGCCAAGATGGGTCTGGGGGTCAGCCAGAAACCCCGATGTGCTCACTGGACCCTCCCAGGCAGTACAGGTGAATGAGACCTGGGTTGATGTGTTCGTCCCTCTTCATGTGCAGTAAATCCGAGGCACTCTGGACAGGCTGCACTCCCTCTCTACGAACTGCATGAAGCACA
>VZTV01069107.1:3911-17744 GCA_013400875.1 Anhinga rufa | reverse complement strand
TTTTTTTTTTAAAGGAAAATATTATATCTCCAAAGAATAAAAGAAGGAGTTTAAGTAATATGATGGCAGGCTGGCGAACAGTGCAAGGTTCATCATTCCCAAACAAGCTCTGTGCTATTGCTTTTCAGCTTTGATGTCACATTTCTGCTTCTTCATTACAAAGACTCTTTTCTATTACATGTGGACATACTGAATAGTAGGGTGGTATAAAGATGTTCAAAAAGGTTTTCACCAAGGGCTAGTGCTGCCTTTAATTTTTAAATCTCACATTGAAAGCTAGTTACAGACCACCTAGCTAGCCCAAGTAATCAGCACCTTTTCTAAGGAACATTGTCTCCAAAGGAGTTCAATCTGCATTGCTGTGCACTCCTTTTTCATTTACTCATGTGTGTCTGGGAACATGGTTCTCAGCTCCTTACACAGAGATGCTCAAGAATTTCTAATCAATAAATTTACTGCTACAAAGCTGTTCCCCTACCATGAGAAACACAGAAAAACCTTTGGGAGACTACCAGCACATGAGTATTTTTTTACTCTGAGGATCATCACAGTCAGGGTTAGAATGCAGTTCAACCATGTGAGAATAAAAGCATGCTTAAAACAACTCTAAACACCTATAGCATTTCCTCTGTGTACCTAAAATGGGTCTGGACTGACAACCCCATTCAATTTGGATTAATTGCATAGTTTAGACTTACACTTAAGTCATAGCTTGCTTTTAACTTGCTAGCTTGCATATGGCAGGCTAGCCACAATCTGACCACCTGGAACTTGGTATCATGTGTAAAATCTTTCCAAGAAGAGTTAAATACTTTGAAAAGCTGCCTCTGATGAGGTCTGGCCATCTCAGCTAGATTGGAGCAAGCATGTTAATTAATTCTAAAGCTGGAACTAATATATTTCTATATTACACTTCAATCACTGACTTCTGCAGAAAGTATCTTCAGTCAGTACTTGCATCTGTACCATTTTATAAGGGAATTATACGCAATGTAAGATCATTAGCTTCTAGCATAGGAAGCCATTGGATTCAGCAGTATCTGTATAGTTAGCAACATTTAAAAATCTGTACTATTGAAATTAATTCACTCAGAATTATATTTGCAAAACTGAGTGCTCCATCCAATTAAATTGGTAAGCCTCCATTTACATTGAAAAAAAAAAAAGAAAGAAAAAGGCAGAAGTAATTTCATGTAAGTACTTATTCACATGTATTACTAAATATTTATACTTTTTAATTTTTTTTCAAATTCATGGATTAAAGAAAAAAATCTGCATCATCATCTGTGACTTTGATGGTTCATTTCAGTGATTCACAAACTCTTTGAACTATGAATGCTTCCCATCATGCTTTTAATTCAAAACTATACAAAGGTGGTATTATTCTGCAATCCACCGAAGACCATTTGTGGCTACAGACCACAATTTGGGAACTGATGGTTTATTCTCCTGAAAATAACTTTGTTGTACTAATGTAGTCTGCTGGGATATGGAATTGATGGCTTTGTTAATGGCTGTTGCCAGATGTTTAGTCTCTGTATTTTCATACATTTTGTTTTGGAGCTAATTACCTACAAGATAGTTCAGTTTTACAAGACTGCTGCCAACCAACAAAGAAGAGCATGCAAATGATGGCACGGCAAAAGATGCTATGCTGATTGGAGCTCAAGACCAGGCTTTTAATGACTGGAGCACCTGGACTCCTGCAGCACCAGCCCAATACAACTGCTCATTTCCAGAAGCACTACTCTTCAGTTCAACATAAACTACTCCTCAAAAGTTAAATGTCTAGTGAAATTCATACTCTGTTCTAGAAAATAATTCTTCTGGAGATAAATAGCAGAACAATTATTGAGCAAGCAGTAGGAAGTGTGCGTTTGGTTGTTAGTGCATTTTGTACTTGGAAGCCTAAGTTTTGGTTAAGAAGAGAAGGAAATGAACTCTCTTATTCATTGCCCGATCATTTAAAATAAAAGGTATAGATAGTTGCACCTTTGATGTGTAACTTACTCTTGTATTTACTCTATGTTTTAAAAGGTTCCAAAATAAAGGATTACATATTAATTTCTTTCATCCTCATTATTTTTGTAAGTTGCTAAAGCTGTGCTTTATTTATTGCAAGTCATCCACACATAATTCTCTGTAGTTTAGAAAACTGCATCTAACATTTTCACCCCAACTTTATAAATTGCATTGATTTATTTCTGTCTCTGAGGCCTACAACCATTTATTACAACAACAAAACATCCTCCAATTCTGGTGATCAAGGAACAAAGTCTACTCATTTACTGTGTAGTGAGAATTGACAGATGGCCAAATGGGGTGATAGATTTGATTTTAATGTGTCTTAAGAGAGTAAATGAACCAAAGACAGTCTTCATCTCATGTGAAAAGTTGGATTTTTGTGTGGCTTTTCTGCAACAGTGAGGTGCAATTCTCACAGCACTTCATTGATTTTCCAATCAACCATGACCACTCAGATGGCAAAAAGCAGGGTCAAAGAATTTTTATAAAGGATTTTTTTTAGTGTTTGTCTAGAGCTGCACAAACAAGCCTGAATGTACATAACATAAAATACTCTTCAGTGCCTTGTGGTTTTTTTTCCTCCTGTAAAATCTTTACAGGTTTCACAGGTTATACATTTTTATTTTTGCATCAAATGAAGAGGTTTTGTCAAGAGAATAATTTACATCATAAAGATAATGAGGATAAAATTTCCTCACATCTCCCCACCTGTTATTTTTGCATATATCATCGATAACAAAGCACTTTGCATTTCTTACTTTAAACTTTGAGTAGGGATAGATTGCCTATTTTGGGACACAAAATAACACATGGAACAATGCAATAAAGCCAAAATGCAGTAGATCACAGTAGTTTTCCCATGCACTAGGCTCAGATAGCAATATATTTATTCGTCCATATGCATTATTAGAGACACAAAAAGTAACGGTACAGTGTGTGTCAAATAGTGTTAGTGTGTTAGTTAGACTTCAGTGTATTTGGGGACTGGTGATGAGTCTCTAAGGCAGGCTTGAAAGTTATCATATGGGAGCGTAAACACTTCCAACCACAGGCAGCAATATTTCAGAACCAGTGGATATAACACCAATTTAGGATTTGAGAGTTTAGCAGAAGTGGCAATATTTACAAACTGCTCTTGAACTAATTGGTCTTTTTGTAACATTGTTGCAGGTTCAGTGCAAAAGGGATAGTGCACTATAAGAGGTACTACTCTTGAGTCAGATGACATGTCACATGGTACCTCTTTAGGTGGATAACGCCACCCAAAATGGCGAATCATGAGTAGGTGGGCATGTGCCTACTCTACACTCTGCCTGAAAACTGAAACCGTCTCTCTTTTCTGTTTTGTACACAAAGCACTTCAAAGTGTCTTTGTATCATGCCTTACAGGGGGTCATATACATTCATTGCTTATTTAGTAATGATTAGCATTTTGCTTGTGTTCAATATAACCAGTATTTTGGCATAGCTTGAGCAGCTAACATAAAATCCTCCCCTTTTAAGTGAGAAATTATGATCCTTTCACTAACCAGAGAAGTTACTTTTTGGTAACTTTCAGTTAGTTTCACTAACCGGAGAACTACTTTCCTCTTGGTCTGTGGAAGGAATTTGGACATCTTCTCACATTTCACATATGCAAAACTTGATTTTTAAAATTACTTTATATTTCAAAATCTCAGGCTGTAATTTGAACTTTGGAGATGAGAATTGATATTTAAAAATAAATTGGTCTCTAATTATCCACCTGCAAATCATGTTAAGCCAGTCGAAGGACAGTCCACAATCTTTTCTAACTACCAGGAAGAAGACTAGAAGTATCAAAGTGTACTACTGGTGAATTAAAAGTACTGTGCTTTTTTTCTTCTGAACCTCATTTTTCTGCTCACCTCTATATAATAATATGCATTTTATTTCCTCTGGATTTTTAAAGGGAATTATGTGTGCAAAGAAAAATTCTCTTTGCATTGAACTTTTTAGGAAAAAAAAACCCAAAACTTCAGAAAATATTTGGATCGGGTTCTAAGTGGTTCCAGTGAGGTACTGAAAGCAAGCATGAAAAGTCTGAAATTAAAATCCTAAGGAGTTTATTATAATGGAAAATAACAGAAAAAAGTTTGTTCTTTTCCTTAAATACAGTTTCACTACTGCAAAAGTTATAATCACTCCAAAAATAAATATTGCTAAAATCTAGTAAGTACTGTTCTTCCTAAAACAAAACTTAAAATATTCCAAACCTGTCATACATCCAAAATATTTCTTATATGGATACCCTGAACACAAAGAAATGAAAGTTGGTAGAACAGGCAGCTACTCTGTCTTCCTTTCATGTACCTTTGATGATACAGATGATCTATTAGACATAAGTGTGTTCTTGCTTTTTTGCAAATACAATACGTATTAGATATATGGAACTGTCTCTTTTACATGGAACATTTATTTTATTGTACTTTAAAACTATTTAAAAAGAGAATTAAGTGGGTTTTTGGTTGTTTTTTTTTTGTTTGTTTGGTTTGGTTTGGTTTTTGTTGATGTTTGTTTGGTTGTTTTTGTTTGTTTGTTTGTTTTTTTAAAAAAGCAAATACTTTCTTTTGTGGGGAGGAATTCACATAATTCTGCTTCACGGGATAAGAATTCTTGCCTTAACTGCAGTGGGACCATGATCCTTACTAACAGGTGGTACCACATCCAATCTGAATTGAGAAAAAGGACATGGTAATTTTGATACGGTTTTGTGATAATACCTCAAATACACTATCAATGAAGGCCAACAGTCAAAAAAGCTGCATTTCCTCAATATGAGTGATACTTATGTTGTTCAAATGCACCGTATCTGTTGGAAAACCTCCTGAATTATGATAACGTCCTCTAACATCCTGGTTCCATTAGGATATTGTGAATAAAATCTGCTTCCACACTGGAAACAAAATTAAAAGTGATAAAGGAAGCAAGGAAGATAGGCAAGCAGGGTGGAAGGCAGGAAGGTAGGGAGGAAGGGATTATTCAGCTTTTGAACTGAGGCTTGTGAATGACAATATTTTCATCCCCAGGTTCACAGAACTTGTGGTAAATCTGGAGGCTATGAGTGCAGGACCCACGGTAACCAACTTCCAATCTTAAAAGGCACAGAAAATAATGTTTCTGAGATTTCAAAGCTACAGAAATGTAGATATTGCATATGCAATTCCCTAAATTTTTTTTACTTTGGTCCATAGCAGAATCTAAAGTCCCAGAACATGTACACCGGATCTGCATATATTCTAAAAATGGAGTACGCTACCTAAACTAGAGATAAGAAGTCCTTGGCTACTTCTGCACATCAATGCTCCTGCCTAATTTTTTTTTTTTCTTCTAAAATCTAGTGCCTACATCAGCCCCTTCAGGTATGGAAGCAGAGTAGCTGAGATTACCTACCAGCCCATCCTTAGAGTTCTCATACAAGAGGTAAGAGATCTACATTCAGTTTCCTCCTCTGTCTCAGGGGATTTAAGCCCACATGTCCAACAGAAAGGGTATAGCCACAGACTGTTAAAGTATTAAATACTAGTAAAAGTAATCAAAGGTGGGGTTTCTCCATATGTCCTCCTGAAACTTCTATTTTGTGTAGAATAATCATCACTGAGCCAACAGAGTGCGAAGTGACATTATAGAGAAATATTTCCCACCTCTGCATTCAACTTTCTGTACTTATGAGTAATGAATAAAAAAGTATGGTGGGTTGACCCTGGCTGGACACCAGGTGCTCACCAAAGCTGCTCTATCACTCCCCTCCTCAGCTGATCAGGGGAGACAAAATATAATTAAAAGCTTTGGGTTGAGATAAGGACAGGGAGAGACCACTCACCAGTTACTGTCACGGGCAAAACAGACACAAGCTAGGGAAATTAGCTTAATTTATTATGAATCAAATCAGAGTAGGTTAATGAGAAATAAAAACTAAATCTTAAAACACCTTCCCAACACCCCTCCCTTCTTCCCTGGCTCAACTTTACTCCTGAATTCTCTACCTCCTCCCCACCAGCAGCGCAGGGGGACGGGGAATGGGGGTTGCGGTCAGTTCATCACACCTTGTCTCTGCCGCTCCTTCCTCCTCAGGAGGAGGACTCCTCACACTCTTCCCCTGCTCCAGCGTGGGGTCCCTCCCACGGGAGGCAGTCCTCCATGAACTTCTCCAGCGTGCGTCCTTTCCACAGGCTGCAGTCCTCCATGAACTTCTCCAGCGTGCGTCCTTTCCACAGGCTGCAGTTCTTCATGAACTGCTCCAGCGTGGGTCCCTCCCACAGGGTGCAGCCCTTCAGGAACAGACTGCTCCAGCGTGGGTCCCCCACAGGGTCACAAGTCCTGCCAGCAAACCTACTCCAGCATGGGGTTCTCTCTCTCCACAGGTCCACAGGTCCTGCCAGAAGCCTGATCCAGTGCGAGCTTCCCACAGGGTCACAGCCTCCTTCAGGTATCCACCTGCTCTGGCGTGGGGTCCTCCACAGGCTGCATGGGGATATCTGCTCCACTGTGGACCTCCATGGGTTGCAGGGGGACTGTCTTCACCACAGGTTGCAGGGGAATCTCTCCTCTGGCACCTGGAGCACCTCCTTCCCCTCCTTCTTCACGGACTTTGGTGTCTGCAGAGCTGTTCCTCTCCTATATTCTCACTCCTCTCTCCAGCTGCAATTGCACAGTTTGGGGGGTTTTTTGTTCCCCCTTCTTAAATATGTTATCTCAGAGGCACTACCACCATCGCTGAAGGGCTTGGACTTGGTCAGCGGCAGGTCCCTCTGTGAGCCAGCTGGCATTGGGTCTGTTGGACATGGGGGAAGCTTCTAGCAGCTTCTCACAGAAGCCATCCCTGTAGCACCCCTGACACCAAAACCTTGCCATGCAAACCCAATACACAAAGAGACAAAAGTTAATGGGAACAGAAATCAGAATCCAGAGTTTCATTTTCTCAAGCAAACCCTTTCTTTCATCGGTAGGAAAAAATGCTTTGAGTATGCCCACCAGATCAGGTTCCATAAGCAAGACAGGGCCAGCAAATAGGGCAAGTTTATACAGAATTCGGGCTAGTGTTGCCACATCAACAATATTAGATGAATAGAAAGAAACTACGACAGGAATCAGGAAGAAGCTGTAGGAGGTACTAGTCTTCAAGGATCACACAGCAACTCCTCCTGCCCCAGGTGTGCCTATTTTGTCACTGGTAAATCAGAGCAAGCATCTCTTTGAAAGGAAAAATTGCATAAAACTGGGTGAATGACATTAAATAATAGCATCTCAACAAGTCAGCTGGTCCATGAGAGAAGGTACTCAGGACTGGATTTAGCTGACCAAACATAGACATAACTATAGACATGGATGGTGTAGATACCTTCAGACATTTTAGTCTTCTAGACTCCTTTTATCAACAATGGAAAAAAATAGGTGCCTCCACAGAGTAGTTTATTTCATCTTCAACTCAATGTTTCATATAGATGAAACTAATCATGCTCTAAACCAACTTGCTTCTCTCCTACGTGTGAAGATAGTCTGGGTTCACAAGCTTACATGTGACATTAGTGAGTTGCAAGACAGACATCTGGTCAAATCCAGTTGGGACTCGGGTAATTAATTGCACTTACTATATATGCCTAAAGTCAGCTTTGCTTAAATTTTGAATTTTTATGGAAATTAAACAGGGATTCAATATCTAGGCTCGGCTCAAGTATTACTGTGCTCTAGACACATCGAGAGGCAGAAGTTTAGACACCACCCAACCTATGAAATGTCAATATTTTTGCTATATCTACTTATCTATGCCAGATCTATCTCCCAGTTTGTCATGGTTTAGCCCCAGTTAGCTACAAAGCACCATGCAGCTGTTTGCTCACTCCCTCCTGGTGCGATGGGGGAGAGAATCAGAAGAGTAAAAGTGAGGAAACTCGTGGGTTGAGATAAAGAGAGTTTAATAGGTAAAGCAAAAGCCGCATGTGTAAGCAAAGCAAAACAAGGGATTCATTCACTGCTTCCCACGGGCAGGCAGGTGTTCAGCCATCTCCAGGAAAGCAGGGCTCCATCACGCGTAACTGTTACTTGGGAAGACAAACGCCATCACTCCCAATGTCCCCCACTTCCTTCTTCTTCCCCCAGCTTTATATATATATGCTGAGCATGACATCATATGGTATGGAATATCCCTTTGGTCAGTTGGGGTCAGCTGTCCCGGCTGTGTCCCCTCCCAGCTTCCCGTGCACCCGGCACAGCACGGGGAGCTGAAAAAGTCCTTGACNCCAACTGACCAAAGGGATATCCCACACCATATGGCACCATGCTCAGTATATAAAGCTGGGGGAAGAAGAAGGAAGTGGGGGACATTAGGAGTGATGGTGTTTGTCTTCCCAAGTAACCGTTACGCGTGATGGAGCCCTGCTTTCCTGGAGATGGCTGAACACCTGCCTGCCCATGGGAAGCAGTGAATGAATTCCTTGTTTTGCTTTGCTTGCGTGCGCGGCTCTTTCTTTCCCTATTAAACTGTCTTTATCTCAGCCCATGAGTTTCCTCGCTTTTACTCTTCCGATTCTCTCCCCCATCCCACCAAGGGGGAGTGAGTGAGGGGCTGCGTGGTGCTTGGTTGCTGACTGCGCTAAACCACTACAAGCCCCGTACTAGCTACTATGAAGAAAATTAACTCTATCCCAGCCAAAACTAGGACACAGTTTAAAGACTTTGCTGTAATCATGGTTTGCTATAATTTTGTGAGATTGCCTTGGAGGAGGGATGATCTATCATGATGGAGGAAATGTTTTCATTCTGTCCAACTTGCAACCACTACCATGATACTTTTCTTGAAGGTGTCTTATTTCACTATTATTATTACTGGCTTGAAAATATGCACCAGGTTTTCAGTTAAGGTATGCAAAATTCTCTTTCTCTCCTCCTTGACAAATTTCTCAGAACTTACTCATTCTTGAGGCACTGCAATGGTGAAGACAACATGCTGTTTTGTTCTGTAGTGTATTGTATAGTTACCTGCTCGTGCCTTTCAATTTGTCTTGGAGCAAGGTTTTGTTATTCGTTTGGTACAATTCACATATTGTTTGGAACGATGCACAGTAATGCCATGACATTCAGACTAAACAAATGGCAATAATTTTCAACCTCACTAGTTATTTGGATATATCCAATTATTTGCATGGGCAAATGTGTCTGCGTGTATGTGTAATAGTGACTAATAATCCTTATCCTGTTATTGACCCATCATCTACACTCTGATTGAACTCAATAGGAAATGTTCATGCAGAATAATTGTGAATCAGACTAAGCATATAATTAAAAGATAATCTGTAAAAATTAGAAATTTAAATACAGAAACAGATGCACAAGGTATATTTCCTAAAATATCTGTGTTGTTGACAGGAAGAGGAATGTTGGTTCCAGGTTCTTCATTTTGAAAACTCATATGTGCCCATCTTCCCCAGTTCTGTCCTTCTGTCTGTTGCTGCTTAGTGCCTTGAATCATATAAAAATAAGTTTTAGATCATATTCTAAGCAATACTGTTCTTCCTAAGAACATAGTTTATGTCATAATGCATTTGTATCCCAGATAAACTTTCTCCAAATATTGTTTTGGAGACATTGACATGGTTGCTGTTAATGTTTATTTACTCAACAATAATCTTTACAAATCCTTAACAAGCTGGATGTTACCAGTGTGTAATTTCTCATTTGTTAGTTAATCATCCTGATAAAATGCCTAGCCAGAGAAGCTCCAATAAATTAGTTATTAGCCACAGTAAATACTGGCTTAGAAGGAAACATCCTGATAATAAATGGAAAATAACACCATGCTGATAAACTGTAAACAACAAAATTGTTCTTATTTTATAAAAAGGGAAAGGAAAAAAAGGAGCAGCTTCATGGATCTGTGATGCCTGTGTCTTGCATTCAGCAATCCTGGTACGGTTTCAAGAGAGAAGAGCCTACAAGGGGGAAACTAAACCAGAGTTACAAAACCATTTTAGGCTGGTGGGATGCTAGCATTCCTCTGTTGGTTGATTACAGCCTATACATTCATATAGAAGGTTTTGATTTTGCTCAACCCACATCTTCACCAACTCTGTTTCTCTTCAATGACAAAAAGCTGTTGAAGAGTTTGCTGCTGCTAGTGCTGGAGGAATTTGATGAGCCTTACTTAGAAAAGTGATCATTCAAAAGTCAGAGGATAACAGGCCTTAAATGACAATGAGATAATATTATGAACAAAGGAAACAGAATACTCAAATAAGAGCCAAAGGACTGACAGTAGGGAAGAAAAATATTGAATAGGAATTGAGAAAATATTCTGATGATAAAGTCAGGAATGGGGCACGTGCGCTGAAGGATTGCAACCCTGTTTAGGTAGGTCATTAGTGGCCTTACCATAATGAGTCAGTCCTGCAGAATGCAGAGAAGGAATCAAAATTACATATATGCAAAAGGTCTTTTTTTTGCGTCCTTAAGCTGATGACAATAATCCCGTGATATTTTACAGAAAAAGGAACAGAAAATATTAATGTAAATGCTACTCCATCTACTTTTGTAAAATGGCAGTTACCAAGGCTGTCCAGCATGAGCCAATACAAATGAAGTCAACCCACTCAAAAATTCCCTTGGATACAAAAACTGGTGAGACAACCACATTAAATTACAGGACTCATTACTATACCTTTGCATGAGAAGATGATGCTATACATTTCTTAAACTGCAAGGGTTTGAAAAATTTAATTAAGTGTAGGTTTAAGTCATAAACTAACTTTCTATGTACTTCTTTCATTCACAAAATTAACTTTGTTGGAATACATAAATATATCTAGAAGGAAAGAGGATGTTTTTAGTAGCTAAATCATCTGAAAAAGCATCTGAAAAATACAGGAATGCATCAGGAGCAGAGCAGCATTTTGTTAATCTCTCCCACAAACACAAATGTATGATACAGTATGCATAAATTTGTAAGAGGATAATTTTAAATTTGCATGTTATTTACTCAGCATAACCATTTCTTTGGAAACATTAGGATTTCTCTTGTATGTAAGTATTTACATAATTTTTAAAATGTGTATTATTTACCCAATAGACCATAAAGGCTACATGCAGAGCACTTACAGAGATACAGAACATAATAACATCTTGGATAAATCTAGTTTGGAATCATCTGAGTGCATTAAATGATTAAAAATTATGTACACATGCGCATTGGTTTGGTTTTTAAACAGTAATAAGGGAACCATTTTCCTCACCCTTCATAGCTATCTCAAAATAACAGAACAGACTTTGTGCTATATTATCCCACCATGTGACTCACATACAGAGTTTTACATGTAGCGAGGGGAAAATGTTATTCTTCATTTACACTGTAGATTTATGCCCCAAAAATTAAAGACCATTTTCAGTTATGGAGTCAAAATGCCTCTAGAACTACTATCTTTCTTTTGGCCCCTGTTATTGCTCACTAGCCCTAAGTACGAAGTTCTGCATAGTATGCAGTGACTGTTGAAAACTTGATGATTCACTAGGTACTGTTCAAAGGTTCCATGAGATGCAGGGCTATCTGTTCTTGACCCACTTGGTGTGAAAAGTTGCTGCAGATGTCTGTTAAGAGAGCTGAATTTCAGTTATTAAATATTCACAACAAACTACTCTCTGATAATTAAAAGAAGTAGGAATTGCCTGCAGAAATTTGGTAAATAATATGAGTTAAATTACAATTGGCTCATGTTTTATCACAAACAAAGAATGAAATAAGAATAAAAAACCCAAGTCCAAATATGCAAATAAACCTTCAAGGTTAATTTTCTCAATTCTGATTAAAGTCACTGAGGTACAAAAAAGCTCATCAATAACTGTACCCAATGCATGTTATCCTAAGTGCAGAAAATTACTAAATGCATTGCATTCCCACAACCTGATATCTTCCACACAGTTCTCATATGATGAATTCACAAGATGACTTCATGTTGGTTTTGGTGGGATTTTTTTAAGGCCTTATGTTCTTAAGCTATGAGGTTCAAACAAACTTTACTTTAATATTTTGTTAGTTGTTATCCCAAAAAGGTGCTTACTTACCACTGCAAAATACCAACGTTAGCAAGAGAGTGATGTGAGAGCAATTTACTTCTTTCACAGTAAGAAAGAACAGTTCAGAGCATCTTTATTAAAACACAGCTGAGATATGGGTACCTTGTTCAGTAATCTCTGTCACAGCACATGCAGGTCTACATTCAGAAAATGAATAATGATCTATGTTCACTGGTAGAAAGACCTTCTCAGCAAATCAGAGCAAACCCCATTGTACCTCTTAAAAAAAAAAAACAAAAACAAAAACAAAAACAAAAACACAAAAAAATAGGAAAACATCAGAAGCATAGTCTTTTGGCAGCATAGCCAGAGAAATGTGAGATTGGCCCTTAAGGGAATTCTTATTCTCAAGTGGATGTAAATGTATTCATCAATGCAAAGAAATGCATAGAGTGTTATATACACAATACATTAATAAATAGCCATGCATTAAAAAATAATGAGATTTTCTACGAAACAACATCCTGTGGTGTTTAGGGTCATAAAAAAGACAGTAAAGGAAGGTGGGGGGAAAGATTATGTGGAAAATCTGATTAAAATACTGAAACCCCATCCTATATGTAAGATACAATAAATATTTCATTGGCTAACTGTAAACAAAAGAACAAGTGCAGTAAAATGTAATTAAAAATGTAAAAGTGTGGGGAGTGATTTATTTTACCACAGTGATATTAATATTAGAAATGGTATGTAAATAGATATCAAGGTTCTGCTGCAGAAACAGTAGAAAATGGCTGTTCATTTTCTATAATGAGCTTTCATCTTTTTGACTTTCACTTTAAGTACTTACAATGATTTATGAATTATGATGCTTTTAGCTGTTGGAAAGCTCTAGCAAAGCATCAAATTCTTGTACTTCCTAACAGATATTACAATTTTTATGATTTTTTTTTAAGCCTGGTCAATAGGTTTAACACAGAGTATTTTGGCAGAAATATAGATTGTTTCACACTTCTGGCTTGTCATGTAAAGAGCATGAGACTTCCTTGTGGTTTGTGAGCCACAGGCCACAATATGAGAAAACAGAGAGGTGTTCTGGCTTAGCAGCAGCTGGCACTCCACAGGCACAAAACTTAACGTGCGAAGCATGCTGCTGCCACATGCACAGCTTTTCTACTTTCATTTCATCGTGCTTAGGTCTATCAAACAATTCCCTAGTGAAGAGTCTTCTCCATGAAGACTTTACCTTTAAAACACGTGGTACTACTAGCAAGACAGAGCTCTGGGTTTGTATCTGGGCTGGCATTGTTACTGCTACAAAGTACCCCAGGCCTTTCCTAACAATTAACAACAAGCTGGCTTAATGAGTTAGAGAATATCATAGGAAATTGTGGCTCATGGTAAAATAATTGCGTTTTTGCCAGCCTAAGTGTCAGGCTGTAAGTTCCACTTATCCATGGCCTTGGGGTTAGATATTGCTGCACAAACTCAGCACTTGGTCCCTGTTTTTTGAGATGGTGCAACACAGATCCAGCAGATGGGATGTGATGACAACAAACAAGTGTTATCTGTTTGCTTAGACATTATAGTTATACAAATACTGGAAAAGATTCATAATTCCTATGACAGTGCATATTTGATTTAAATTAAAAACATATCACAAATAAAGCCTTAAGTATAGAAATACAATTTCAGTAAAGCTACCACTGCTGATAACATAGGGAATTTCCAATCATAGAATCATTTAGGTTGGAAAAGACCTTTAAGGTCATCAAGTCCAACCTTAAG
>VZTV01069102.1:462-16162 GCA_013400875.1 Anhinga rufa | reverse complement strand
TTTTTTTTTCCTCTCTTTTTTCTAGATTTTCTAGGTGGGATGTCTCATGAAAAAAAGAGTCAAAGATGATGATGGTTCTAGGCAAAACTCCTGAATCATTTAGTCGAGCTTTCTGAATTGGGCAAAACGCCTTGCTGTGTATTAACACTTGACTTTAAATTAACTCTTGGATGTTTACCACAACAGCATCTCAGCAGTCAGTGAGACCTTGTGAAGCTGTTTCCCTTCCCTCAGTAGCTCATCATAAGATTTTTAAAAATTAATCTCTAAATTTTGTTTGGATTTTTTCCCCCTGGCATATTCTAATCAATATGAAATGTGAAAAGGCCCGTTCTTCTAATCAATAATGTATTTGATTGTATATACATTGTATTTTTGTATGCTTATCCTGGATAAAATTATAAGAAACATATGTATGTTGTCTCTGGAAGGGGCAGAGTCTCAATAGAATAATATTACTTCTGTAGAGTTTTTAAGGGGCTCTGTTCTGGTGGTATCCAGCAAAATAGTTCCTGCTTCTGTGACTTTTTTTCCTCCATGTCTTCCCTTTAAAGTAAACCAAACCAAACTCTGTAGGACCACTGGGAAATTCTTTGAGAGGAAGGCTGCAATATGCACGTGTGCCAGCCAAACAGCTTTCTAACTCCAGGTTTCTTTTCCTGAAGACACCTAAATAGGGCTGAGCTGCTAAGTGTCTCAACTTCTCCCCACTCTATTTTATCTCTTTTCTCAGACAGTGTTCAGAAGAATTATACCCTATAAAAGAACACACAGAAGTTGTGACCAACCACACAGCAAGACTATTAAAGATTCATCCTTCCTCCCACACAAAATAAAGGTTGTATAATACTATAATATTTGAAAAAAGGTCCTGAAATGTTATACTGTTTTATGACTAAGCAGAGCAGTGTTTCATGGAATGGATACATTGCTAGCGCAGAATGCTCTAGCATCTTGGACCCTCTGACTTTTGAAGCTGGGGACTGACTCAGTGTTTCGGTGAGTAGTATTTGCACATTTCAAGAGGTAGGGAAAATATAAAGTGTACTTGAAAACACTTGTGTGGTAGCAACTGTCACCACAGACCAGACCCCAAAGGGCAGATTTGCATTGCACTTGCTGCCTTGGTGTTTGTCTTGAGTGCCTGATCAGCCAAGCCAAACTTCCCCTGCTTGAGGGAGGGTTCTTTGGGTCATTTACTGATGTATTTATTAGTGCAAACCATCTGTTCAGCTTTGACGGGAATTTTTAATAATATCTGTCTTAACAATGTCCTGCTTTTGCACGTGACTTTTTATGAGCTTCTGCTTTTTGTCCCCCTTTACCTTTAGCCTTTCTGGTGAAACCTGTTATAACAATAGCTATCATCCATTTAAATGGACTTTATCTATTTCTTATTACGAAGAAATCTTTGTGCTTCAGTAAAATCTGTGGATCTGTTCGGAAAAGTCTTTTCTCAAAAAGACAGAATTTTCATTTGACACTTAAGGTAACATAACTTTCTGGTTTGTCTCACTTATCACTTAGTCTACCTTTATCACTTAGTCTACCTTTTAATTGCTGGTTTGGTTTTTTTCTTCCCTTCGGGAGGTGTAGACATCCATGGACTTAGCTGAATAGAGAAATAGCACACTAATTTCACAGTGACTTTACACGTATTTGCATAGTGAAGGCTGTTATTTGTAAAATGCAAACATCCCAGTAGTCTGTAACAACTAGGCTATAACTGCTGCACCTTGAACTTGGTGACGGGACTTCCCCAGAGCCTACCTGAACTGCCTTTCTCCGGCTCAGAGAAGAGTCTGGCTTCCTCATGCTACTTCCTGGCTGCTGAAGTTCTACCTTCCTTTTGTAGTTTTCCTTTTCTGATATATTTCTAATATCTGTGGATATTTAATTAACTTTACTTACAAACAAGTATCCCCATGTACGACTTCCACCACCTCTTCCCTGAAGGCTGGTGTGAAATCCAGCTGAGAAAATCTCTGGTACCACCCTTTACTTCCTGTGTTGTAAAAATGCAGGGGATTTCAACAGCTTGGCTGTCTGAACTGGGGGGTGCTGAGAATCTCTGGGCAGAATGGCTCTGTCGATCCAAATCTTAAATCGATGGCAGTATTAGAATTAAGAAAATGAATAGGAGAAATTAATAATAATAAGCTGTGATACATCATAAATACAAAAGCAATATGATCTCTGATTTACATACGTGAAAATAGAGGCAGAAACTGTGCCTGAACTCATCCTTAAGTATAATGGCAAAGATGGGGCTAGAGCACAGCCTTTCTAACTCTGAGCTTAGCATCCTACGTACTTGTCCACACGGTTTCTGAAGTAAAAGAGTTATTTTAACAACAGGACACTGAAACAAACCCAAAATGTTAGAGAAGCCAGAATTTAATAACAGTAAGCAATATGAGATCTCTACTTTCGGCTCAGTCTTGTACTCCATGCGAAAGGCTATGGAAACCTCCGGTGGTTTTATATCCTGTAGTTTGCAACCACATCCCGTAGGACTTCATAGGTAAAGACAAGTACATTAGTTGATGGGATCTCATTCAAGGCTAAGCTTCAGATTCTTGAAATTCCTGGGAAAATGTTCTGTTGGGGTTGGGTCGTGTGAATTCAGCTCTCTGCCCGTGTAACTGGGCAGAGCTCCAGATGTAGCAGGGTCTCCCTCTTCTAGTTTGCCCATATTTCATTTCTGAGACCTACCAATCTAGTGACTTTGCACTTCACTGTAGTGCTGCTGCATGAAGCAGTCTGGGCTATCAGATGCCAGAAAACATTAATGAATGGCTGTTGCACATTCAGAGGGCAATTGCACATGCATAGAGCAAAGGGGAAGGTCTCCTGGGCATCCCTTGGCAAAGTGTAGTGATGAGTGCTAGGGCAGTTTAAGCTACATTTTACCCTACTGGTCCTGCACTGAGCCCTGCCTGCAGAACTCAAGTCCGTATCTCCATTCTGCCTTGAGACAGCTCTTTTCACTTAGGTAGGTAGCCAGCCTGTTTGCCCAACAGAAGAAAAACTTACAGCCAATTTGACTCTTCTGTGTAAAACATCGGTGAGACATTAAGCAAAACATCTTAATTAGCAGCAAAAAAGGAATTTTAATTCTGCACAATTTGGGAAGTGAACACTGAGGCTGGAAAAAGTGGAAAATAGTAGAGAAATCTTAAAATGAATAGGTGGGAGATAAGAGAGAGAACGTAATATTGAAAGTAGAATACAACTTTCTACTTTCAATATTAATAATACTAATGGAAGTGCTAATATTTTATTTAATGACTTTCACACCAAAAGTAGGCAGGTAGAGGTGAGCTTTGCCCACAAGATAAAGCTAAGAAACATTGTCAATACAGCTGAAGTCAGACAACATAGAAGGTGAATGGGATGGTCCCGAGGACATGAAATTCAGTCAGAGTACTAGACCATACCCTTGCATACCTATAATAAGTATTTCTCTTATGAGCTGGGACTCCATCCCTTTGAAACGATGAGCAAGAAGAGGCCTGGCCTGTGCTGCTTGTTCCTGAGAGGACTGCGCTCTCAGTGCTATGTAACTCTGCTTTTGGCTCCTGCCATTTCAAAAGGCACCCTGACAGCCCATGGGGTAAGACCGTAGCTCAGCAGGCTCCCTGGTTAGTGTGTGTCACAGCTCTCAGTGGGCTGCAGAAGGTAAGTAGTAGAGTATTAGAGACATGCTGGCATTCGTATTGACCAAATTCATCCTCGCTCAAGGGAGAAAGGAGGAATTTTTGGTGCCGGGGGGAAGCAGGCTTTCTGCATGACCTATGTTTTTTTGCATGGCCTGGGAAATCCTCTTACAGAACTTTTAATTTGAGGTAATGTTTTAAATTTATTAAAAGCATTTGTTCTTTAAAATAGCTTCTGTTTTTCTCTTTAGTAGCCCTTTACTCCAAAATGACATAAAGAAGGCTGGTTTTGAGAAGAGGGCCTAAGAATTGCCAAGAGGATGGAAATACCATGGGCGAAGCAGAAATATGTAAGAGAGCATTCTACATAAACCTGTCTGGTTTCAAGGTGTCTAGGTTTCCATTTGTCTCATGGGGCAGTTTTACTACCCCTAGCATAGCTATTGATGCTTGTCCTGAAGAAAGATAATTCATTATGATCTGTCCTGCCTAAATATCTACAACCCCTTTGCGGATTTAGTGAAAAATCTTCCTCACCAGTTGACCTTCAAGCATATCTCTGCAGAAGGATGTAAAACCCAGCAGGAGTCCCTTATCACATGGCATTAACTGACGTGATGCTGTCATTTTCGATATGTGTGACTTCTTGCCTCCAACCCCCATGCTGAGATCTCATGTTCCTTTTTTCCCCAGGGTCATGTCATACACAGAGTCCCCACTGTGGCTTTGCTCTGCTGGGTCAAGGGAAACATGAGATGACAGTTTTTACCCTTTCCTATCAATGGTTAAATCTGGAGAAGGAAAAACAAGAGGTGTTTGTGGATTTCGTCTCCAAGATTGATTTTATAAATCAGGGCAAAATGTAAAGATGGATCCTCTCCGGGGCTTTTGACCTCCTGTACCTTTAAGAGAGGGGTAGCAGGATGGCATCTAAGAGGCTCTGTGGCTGCCCCAGATTTTAACTGTTTTCTTCTGAATGGCAAGTATGTGATTCAAAGAGTGCCTGGCAAAAGCTTCTTGTCTCTTTGCAGTAGCAGCATTGGAAATATTTCATGCATATATAAGATCCGGCATCCACGTAGACTGTTGTTGTTTTCTGCAACTTTTTGTAAGTTTGGGGAAAACTTAATAAGTACTGTTTCTCTTTCTTTCTTTAAAAAAGACAAGGAGAGAAAGCCTGCATTTTCTGCCATTTCCCAAGAGGCTTTTTATCTGTTTAAACCAACTAGGGATTTTTCACATATTGACATAAGCATTCATTTGCTAATTTGCTGGACATTAAACTGCACAGCATTCTTGAATGAGACTGGAATACTTGGATACTTAGTGCTGCTCAGACCCCGCATCATTCCCAGTACACATATGGTTTTCCTCCTCTATCTCCT
The DNA here is from genome assembly GCA_013400875.1 of Anhinga rufa. Lineage (NCBI taxonomy): Eukaryota > Metazoa > Chordata > Aves > Suliformes > Anhingidae > Anhinga > Anhinga rufa. The sequence continues at coordinate 11,118 of VZTV01069102.1, read as the reverse complement.
AGATAAAAGTCACTGTTTGATCGCCTTAAGGAAAAGAATGAGTTAAATGGACCAATATTCTAGCCTTGGCTCTAAAACTGGGCCTTTTCAGAAACTCCTCAGCACCTGCAGCAGCTAGGTCATTTGCACATACATAAATAAATAAATTAACAATGAATAAATAATTTAATCCCACCACACAATGCCACCTTGCAGATCTGATCCTTTGCTCCCAGTGAATTTGTCCATTCCTAATTCTTTTTGATAAAGTCCTCAGATACTTGCTGACTGTCAGTCTAATTTTCTTATTGTTTTCGCTTGATTAGTTCTGTATGACCTAAGGTCGCCCTTAAAATCCACATCTCTCGTGAAGACTCCGAAAGGCCTTCTTTTTTTCAAAGGGATGGAAAGTGCCTGCCATTTCTCCGGACAAAAGCCTGGAAGGTTTTCAGTTATTAGCCTCCTGAAGCAGCCCTTTCGCTCACCCAAGCGCAAAAAAAGCTCATTAGGGGGCACCTTTCTTTCTGGCTTCTTTATCTGACGCATGTAGGGTTTACATGTTTCAAGATCTGCAGGTCTTGGATGAATTAGGACAGCCTCCCTTTTAACCCTGCCGGCCTGTGGTTATGCCCACCGCAGACATTCGCCGTAGCTCCGTGCCCTTAACCACCTGGAGATGCTTCGTCTTTTTGAAAGCTGCTTTACACCCCGCTTCGTGGTGAGCAGAAGACACTTCAGCGTGCTGCTGCACTTTGAAGCCATGCTCCCGCGGGGTGTGGGTGGAAAGGCAGGCAAGGCTGCCAGCTGCCGACAGGCTCCACGTCTTGCACTTTGCGATTAAAATAGGAAATCAAAGTTAGTGTCTCAGTCACGCAACCCTTATTACCATCGGAGGGATTTGCAAGACTAAGGCAGGCAGTACAGCCCTGAGAGCCTGCCATGGCTGGGCTGCATTATGCCCTGGCCTGCTTATTCTTTTCCAGGCAGCAAGGTAAATACATATAGGCTGAGTTGCCTTCCTGAGCCATGCCAGGTGGGCTAGAGAGACTCCCTAAAGATGCGTCCTCAGACACATTATATCTGAGCATCTTGCCCTTCAGAGGAATGTACAGGGTTGCTGGCTCCTGCATTCGCTTGGGCTGGCAGAGGTTGTAAGTCGGGATAGCATCTGATCCGCTGGTCTTAAACGGTGCTGCCCAGCAATGCCATACCTGTGGTTACCTTTTAAGAAGAAAACCTGTACTGGCAGGTATCACATTAAGGAATGTTTCTCACTTACCTAGGCTCTGGTATATTTGTTAAGGAGAGACATCACGTGATTGCAAAGAGAGACGAGACCAAACTGACTGTGTTTTCTCTTTCAGAAAAGGGCTGCCTAGTCTCAGATGAGAGACCTCAGTTCAGGCTGGGATCTGAGCCTGAAGAGGAGAAAGATGCACAGAAGCAGAAGGAAAATAAGCAGGTCAAAAAAGCGTAGGTGGAAGATATAGAAAGGCAGGTATAGATATATGGCAGGTATAGAAAAACATGTGTCGTACTCCTACAATACTACTTCTCTTGTCCTGAAGAGCAGCTCATCTTCCACTGGGGTAGAACTGACTGTCATCCCTCTGGGTTAAACTTTGGCAGAAAGGCTCAGGGCTGCAGCTGACGTCCTGCTTCCAAGCATGCAGATTACAGTTTTGTGGCCACTAATCTTAGCCCTGGACATTTTCAGGGATATCATCCTAGTCAGGTTGGAAGAACGCACCATTATGACCACTTTTTCCTAATTTGCCAGTTCTTCTGAAATCCCTGTGATACTGACACTTTATCTCCATCTGGTTTTCACCAGTTCCTCTGAGAGAAACAGCCCTCAGTAAAGTAAAACAGGCCAGGTGCATAAGGCTGAGTTTGTGTGCAAATCCTTGCAGGGCCAGCACTGTGAACTGCACTGCTCTTTCTGCTGGCATAAATTCTGAGCAGTGGTTAGCTTGAATATAGTACAAAATAATGCAGAAGCTATGTGAGCTACTCCGTAGTACAAAGTAATAGCTACATTATGGTCTGAAGTACAGCAGAAACAAGAAGAAATGAGAAGCAAGATGGGAATTCTAGGCTGCAACCTGGCAGTAACGTGGAGTTTAATCTTGACTTGTAGTCCTTTGTCAGTAGGGACCTGCTCCCTGTGTCTAATCTGCTGACTGAGTAGCTGTCAAAATTCATCCCGCTCTTTGTAACTTGGGTAATCTCACCTCCTGGAAAACTTCAGGACTACAGTCTGGATTCTGGAGTACATCGCTGAGACCACATAGAAATCATGGTATTGTGATATGTCAAATCTGTAGAGGCAGCTGAAGGCACCAGGAGACAAATCACAGGGAGAAATTGTATCAGCATGGTAACAGGCAAAGTCTTGCTTATAGCTTTTTGCAACAATGTCCTTTCCCCAAAAAGCTGTTAAGAGCTTACTGAATAAACACTACCCAGCAATAGAAAAGGAGTTTGAAGATTTAGATGAAATTAACTCCCAGCATCTCACGCAGGAGACTGTGTACCTTCTGTTGAAGCGGTAAGACAACTGACCTTAGAAATCCTGGTAAAAATAAGCTAGAACCATGGTGGGTGATGATGTCCCTGGAGGTCCACTCATTATCCCTCATCTGAGGATTTTCTATCCGAGCAAGCATCATTTTAGCAGTCACATGTCTGTTGGCATCAAACTATGATCCTTAGAAAAATTTCTGAAGAAACCAGTGACTTTGCTGGGAGTTTGCTGGTTGAGTACACAACGTTTGGCCAATGAATAGAATAACTTCCTGTTTTTCTTCAGAGTAGCTGTTATTATTATCTATTGTTATTGCTCATTTTACTGCTATTACATTTTGTCTCTTGGTGTACTGAGGGAAGGTTTGACATCCAGTCTGAAATAGCACGTGAATTCTGCAAGCTTGAGAAACTTTAAATATAAGTAAGGATGACACACTGGGTTTTCAGGAGTTTGTGAGACATTTGGCTACTCCTTGAGCCTCTGCATGTTTCCCCAATGACAACCGTTGTCCACCCCAAAAAGGAGCTGATAACTTAAGGTTATGAAAAAGCTCAGCTGCGATTCTGACATCCTGGTGGTCAGGGTGTGGGCAAATGTGATTTATTTCAGTGGGGAAAAAATGATGGTCATGAAACCGTGTTCTAACATGGTGCACTGTTCCAAAAATGTAATGAAACTGGATGAGTACGGGGTTCAGTGCCAAAATAGCACCGCCTAAGGATAAGCTTTCTTTTTAAAACAGATGAAGCACAAGCTTCAGCAGCAAAACTGGCTGACCATGAATCAAAAATAAAAAAAAATATTTTTCTAAAACAGGGATTAAACATTGTCTATCCTATAATTTATCCATTTGTGATGAAATGCCAATTCCTAAGTATATTTATGAAAACACAGCATTATTCTATTCACTCCTGTTAGCAGCCAGAGCTGGTATCATTTCAGGGGCTGTAATGAAGAGGAGGGGAGAAGAGAGGAGAGGAGAACTGATTTCCGTTTAAATCAATGGCAAAATTCTCCCCTAGTATGCATGTACTTAAGAATATCGATTTTCTGATTTTATATGTGGATGTTTTATACATGGAGTTCCTGAAGCCCTTTGCTTCACGTTGGCAAAGGTGTCAAGAGAATAACCTGGCTGCTATTTTGAAGGCATCTTGAAGCTAAGCCAGAGCCATGGAGGGGCTCAAGCTTCCGAGCTTGAGATTTCGACAGCCCGGCTATGGAGAAAGGACACTGGCTTTCAGTTGATGGCTAACGGTTTCATCTGAAACAGTGCTTGCTGGAGGGGAATAGTAAAAACCCGTTCTTCCCCACCCAAAATTCCTTCCACCTGTTCTAGCAGTACGTGCAACCAGTACGATAAAAATATGTCAACTGGGATAACCAGCCACTGGGACCCTTAGACACTCATCAGCTGTTTCAGTTCAGTGGCTGGACTTGCTATACCTTCAGTCTGCATAAGAGGCGCACAAAAAAAATGGGATTTTTTTTTTTTTAATGAGCAACAGGTCTTGCAGATTAGATGGAAGAAGTTTTTATTTGGCTGAGTTCCTGAAGGCTGAACTTCTTTTAATTAAATGTGGTATTTTAGCATGGAAGTGTACAGCCCCTCTGAAATATCTGAGCAGATAAAGCAGGCTATACTTGCCAGACAGCAATGAGGGTGGGGTTCAGCTGCCCTGATTTTTCCCTTACTTCTATACCTGAATCTGACCTATTAATCCTGTGTTCCCTCCTGATTTAAAGGGGAAAAGATACATATTCCAAGGAAAATCAGCTCATTTTTATGAGAGAAACTAAAATCAGTCTGATAAATTGTCCTCTGGAGGTGCCTGTTTGTCCCTCTTAATGAGAAAGATTGCTTAGAATGATTAAACCATTCTTAGACCTCTACCTTTGAGGCATCTAACAGCTAGTTTTAAGTCAGATGCTCATAAATTTCAGTATGTCCTTCTTTTATCAGACCAGTGGAAAGATTTTTCCTTTATGGTATGATGTTGCTTTATGACAAAATACTTTTTCCAAGTACATGAATGAAAATTCCTATTGGTCCCATCCCATCCTTGCATTTTAGTCTGGTAAGGAACGAAACTTGCCAGCATCCTGCCTGTGCGTTTGTGGACCTACAGGCTCTAAAGCACACTACATCCTCACCTTACGCCCTGGCAGCTGTGATGAGATGTTCAAAGGGGGTTTGTGCCCTACCAAATGGTTGTCATTTTCCTGAAATAATTTATCACATTGATTTTTTTTTTCTGCTTACAGTTACAGTGCCTGGAATACTCTTTGAAAGGCCTTTGGGAAGCTGGATGCTGGCAGCAGGGGTTACCTCTCTGTTTCAGAGCTCCAGTCCCAAAATCCTGTAACTTCCTGCTAGAAGAGGGTGAAGTTTATCATTCTTTCTCTAAATGTGATCCTAATCTGGAAAGGCAAATTGATTACAAACCCTTTTTGGAAGAAGGTCATTAAAAAGCTAGCCAAATACAGCCCAAAAAAAACCCCTTTGCAAACCTGATATAAAATAACATAGGATATTCTCGTGACTAGCAGAGCAGCATTTATGTTCTCCCAGTTCCCTATCCTTCTAGCTATGTCATATACTGCTTGTAGGGATGCACGTCTTTTACCTACTCGTTGCTTGCCGTATTTAATACTGTAAGTTGCTTTGTGAAGGGGTGGTAGAAGCACCTTCTGAGATCATAAAGCAAAGCTGAATATAACACAGTTGCTAACTGCAAGTAACATACAACAGACTAAGAAAATTAATGCTACTAAGAAGATTAATCTTCTGAAAAGGAGAGGAAAAGGTGCAGCATAGAGTTGCAAATAGCTTTTGAGAAGATGAAATATTCGGTGAAGAACAGCATGCCATTTTGCCACTTGGAACTTCCTCACCATGGAAGGGAGATCCTTTGACCTCATAGAGTCGGATTAGTCCCTGCATACGCACACAGACGGAGGTTGGCCTTTCATTCAAGTATAGATTATTGTGCCTAGCTGTGGTTTTTTTCTCAGAGGAAAGTTTTATGCACTGAGTACCAGAGGCAGTAGGACCTGTTCTGTAGCTGTTCCATACATGACTTCACCTTCATGATCAGAGTAATTGTGTGTTTAGGACCAGGTTGGGTTACTTACTTTCCACACACCTTTATAAACATGGCGCTGCGTCGATGAATTAATAAAATGGGCACAAGGAGTCGCTGAAATGTGTATCACTTACTGTTTGGTAAGCTCTCTGCTGATGCAACTCCACCGTATCTCCTCCTCATGGAAGCATCTATAGCTTCAGGGATCTCCAGGAAGCTTTGCCCACCTGCACTAGCTAAGGATTTGGTCCACAATACATGCACATAGGTAAAAAGCATGTAGGAGTCTCTTGTTTGCTTTAACACACTGGCTTTCCTGCAGACAGTGATTTTGTAACTTGCTCTAAACAGTGGTACTTTCGGTCATCATTTTACTGGTTTTCATAGATCTTTGCTGTCTAACAGGTTTTGGCATTATGCAGCAAAGGATGTATTCCTGCTCTTGCTCTTTTTCCAATTACTTTCCCTCCTTCTCCAGACATTGGAGAGAATTTACAATACTTTCAGTAATAAAACTCCAAGACATGTTTTTTCTCATTTCTGTAAGAGAGGAGAAGGTACTGTATGAAAAAAGTTTGTGGCATAGAAAAATTATTATTACATCCTAGGATAAAAAGGGGTTTTATAGTGGAATATGCAAGACTCAGGTTATATTGATTCCTTTAGAACATTCCAATATATAGTTGTGTTATATGTAATATATATTATCTTAGGGTTTCCTGATGTTCTCGACATCAGGAACACTGTTAACACTTTTCTCATTTTGAAACTGAAGCTATGTGGGGTTTGTTCTACAGGTTTTGTTATTGTTCCTTCTACAGATCCCAGTCCTGAAAACCCAGCAGTCAATTTGATAGTAAGGGTAAATTATTTCTGTCGTACCACCTTTGGTAGAAAAACTCTGTACCCTAACTTTTATTCACAGCGATAGTGGCATCACCTGTTGTAGTGAGTAAGCTTGTACAGGTCTATCAAATATCTGTCTGCATCAAACCATGAGGTTGCACTGGGATAAACTAAAGGACATTTTATATTTGGGAAAAAAGAAATAAAAGACCAATCCTATATCTTAGTCATAAAATACTGACCTTTAAAGGCTAATTTCTGTGAATTCCTCCCCTGGAATGGCACAAATGTAGCATGCATGGGAAGTTATGAGGATCTAACAAAGCCACATTCAAGCAAAGGACAACCAAGCTAGACTAGGAAATACTGAGAAAATCTAAACTGAATCCAGCTGTACTACGGAAGAGGGCCTGTATAGGCTTCCTGGGTGTGTAGTACATAGTAGTATACAGACGGTACACAAAGCACATGGTACACAAGGCACATACGCCTCCAGAGGAGGAGAATGGGGGTGCGAATTCCTCCCTGGCATGGAGAAAGCACTCAAACCCTGTCACTGTCTGGACCTCAGCTTCGTGCTTGCAACTCGAAATCAGATGCCTCCTTCTACTTGATATCCTGAGATCAAACCCTCTCCAAGGGGACTACCATCTAATCTCTCCTTTCAAAGGACTAACCAGGACACACAGTTTCCTTCAAAGACAACAGAAGTGTGCATATGTGCAAAAGTTTTGATTTCTTGTTAGCAAAAGCATTTTTTCAGCCTAATTAACTGTATTACTGTTGACCAAGCATAATGCACATTTCAATGCTGTAGCTTAAAGATGAATGTTAAACAATCTGCTTCTTAAGTTGAACTGGATTTAATAGTTGGAGTTTGAATCTTCCAAACTACTCCTCTTTCCTCACATTTGATCTTTCATGCAGTTCTTCTTGACGTTGCTCTCGCTCACCTTGTAAAATGAGTCTTGTTTGTTTTAACATGCCACTCTGCATGCAGTGTGGTATGTGGGCAGGTATCAGAGCTTTAACCTATACACATATCAAAATGCCGTTCTTAGACATCTCACCATAACTACGTGTTCTTTTAAAGAGAATCCAGTGTTCTTTTCCTAAAACAGCCTTGGTCCCTTACACAAACTGTAAGGCAAGTTTGCTAGAAATAAAAGTGATGATGTGGGAGAGGATGGACTTGTCCAAGGCAGGAGGCAAATCTGTGAGATCTGCAGCGTGTACTCAGCAAATGTGAAGCTGTCAGCCAGAAGGTTTCTTTCCAAAGAAACCTTCAAAGGAGTTGCTGGACAAGTGTGTAGCTGCTTCAGCAGCATGTGTCTGACACACAGACTGTTCCCAAGAGCCACAGGCAAACAGAAGGTCTCCTCCTCCTTATGCTTGGGTCACTTTATGCAGGGAAAACACCCCCCTGGGCTTCTGGACACTATTTAACTCTCTCTGAGAACGTGATGGCAGGGAAAGAAGCTGATCTGGATAGGGTGCTCATCGTACCCTGGCACCTGAGACCCTCTGCTGTCCTAAGTGCTTCTGGTATGACCCTGGTCAAATCGTGCAGGCTACCTGGGGTACCTCTGAGCCTGAGGAACAGCAGCAGCATCCCACAGAGCAGTGGGACAGCAAGACTTACAAACTGGCAGGATCTTTGGTACCATGGGAAAGGGATCAGATCCATACCACTAGGAAGCCAGCTATCACGTGCATCACTACTGGAATGGATTTCTGATTAAGAGCCTTCATCAGTGCTCTTCCTCCTCCTTCTCTCAGCTGCTTCTTCCCAGCCCATAGCTCAGCCCCTACAGGTGTGCTGATGCAACTGCTTGTGGTCCAATGCTGTAAGCAGGGCCACTGACCCAAGGTAAAATAAAAATATTCTTTGCTCATTAGCTGGTGACCTGATTGATAATTTGCCCCCCAAATGACATTATTGGCATGAATTTGGGGACTGTGCTCTGTGGCATGGGCTCTGCTTCCATGGCTGGAAACTGCACAGCGTGGCTCTGCCACCAAAGCCCCCAGATGTTTGAAGGATGCCTTCAGACTGGCGCAAAACCATGAGAAGAAAGGAGAGTTCTGATCTGTGCTATGTATGCTCAAAGTTTATAAATATTTTCTACTTACTTAAACATTAAGAGCAGCACGTTAACACTCCCTCCCAGGCTTCGCCCATTGCCTGTTTAAAACATAAATTTTTAAGGTAGAGAGATTGTGCACAGGCTACTTGTGTCTCTTTGATCTAATTGATGATGCTTTACTTCTACAATAGTGCAGATAAAACCTTATGATAAATTAGCAAGTTGGAGATGTTTTCAATAATGCATTATTGCAAAGATCAACATAAACTCTGAAAAAATTACAAGTGGGAGTCAGTGTCGGATACAGAACTGTAAACTCGCATTTTGCTAACCATCGATACCAAACCGATTCTTTGCCTTCAGCATGAAGAAATTACTGAGGTGTGGCCACGCTGTACAGCTGGTTTCTGGGGTGAGCAGAATTGCTGCATACATAGGACCTGAGAAGTGTGAGGAAAAAAGAGGAGTTCAGATCACAGGCAGAAGAAGAAGTGGAAAAGAGGACATGAAATGCATGGGGAAGGAAGGCAAGGCAAAATGAGGCAAAAGAGATTTGAAGGTCTAAGAAGGAGAAAGTTGCTAGCTGAAGGAAAGGAATAGGAAATGATACAGCAAGTCAATCATCATTGGGATTTCTGGCCAAGCAGGTATGTAACACGGAAGCTAAAATTCTGGGGGCTTTGGGAGGTAAAGTAGATTATTTTCAGGAACAAAACCCCTCTATTTGTTCCCATGCTAGCTGCTGCCAGGCACCAGTAAATGGCACTGCCACGTTGGAAGATGAGCATCGCCAGCCCAGACGGGCACCCCACCTGGGACCTTTAACTGGCCCAGCACAGGTGACATCCAGCTCCTACCTGCTCCCTCCAGAGCTGGCGGGTGATGCTCACGGCAGAGCTAAAGTAAGTCCAGAGGAAAAAAAAAAAAAAGCTACAAATCTCTGCCCTCCAAGCACAGAAATGTAAAATAAAATAAAAACAAATGAGCTGGACCTCTGTCAAAGCACAGGGGACGCCTGTCCCGGGGGAGTTCTGTGCCCAGCTGCCTGCTAAGGATCCACCGCCATGTGCCATGCTCCGACGTAGGGGGGACCCTGAGACGGCAGCTCGGCTCCCATCCCCGCTACTGCTGGCCTTAGCAGAAGCCAAAGTACTTTGGGGGGCAAAAGCTGGGGTCTGGGATGCCAGGGGGCGAGCTCAGAGCCCTGCACGGGCAGAGCAGGGAGACTTTTATCCTAAAGTCATTGTAAAGCCAAAGAGGGGTTTATCCTCTACAGCTAAATGGAAACGAAAAGGAAAAAAGAAAAAAAAAATCCAGAATAGCAACATTGGAGATACAAAGACTGTCATGGACCAGTGCGAGTTTGCAAAATTATATGTAAATGACCCCAGTTTTGACCGTGGTGGCCCTCTGCTAATCCCAGGGAGAAAATCCACTTAGCAAAGGAAAGTTTTGTTTAATTTGGTTAACAGGGACCAAAATGCTGAATATATTAATAATTTATATTTCCAGGGAAACGCTATATCTCTAACGCTTCAGTGCCAGAGGGGGCTCACAAGACCTTAATGCTGACAGAATAAAAATCGTCTAGCGTTCTCTCCATATTCTGCGTTCTCTCCATGTTCTGCGCCCGGTGAAAACGAGCGTAGGACATGCGTTCCAGCCCGGGCGCCAGCCGTCCTGCTGCTGCTGCTGCAGGCGATGGGCTCATCCCGCGCTGCTCCGAGTGCACGGAGCGAGAGGGAGGCTCCCGCTGGATTCCCCATCCCAAAGGTGTCCCGGGGAAATGGGGCGGGGGGNNNGGGGGGCGTCCCCTCTCTGGCTGACTCCCTACGCTATCCCGCCGCCGGGCGACCTTTTCCCCACTAATCTGAAACGGCAGCTTTCCCAGTATTTACAGGTTAAATGGAAGATACACATTCTACTTTTTACTCATTGTAATGAAGATCTTTTTGTCTGTCTCGGAATAAAAGGTCGGGTTGGTTTACAAATTGCGGGTCAGCCCGTTGCGTGACCTGGGCAAACAAGCCGGGTCAAACCTCCTCAAAGCCTCCCCACCCAACTGGAATAAGTTAATTTACCCCTGGGCGGCTCCGGGAGCCGGGGGGGTGGCGGGGTCCCCCTGCCC